>BMAV01025859.1:141455-194289 GCA_019973955.1 Trichonephila inaurata madagascariensis
GCTCTAACTATCGTATTTACCCCTAACTGAATCGGGTTATGAAACCTGGAGTTAAGTAACCACCGGGTAAGTGAAAGCAAGCGACCTGTTTTAACTTTTCGGTTAAACCGAACCTACCGTTCTGCAGCTATGCCGTGCATGCCTTAGACGACTGAGAAGAAAGGAGTCCCTGTTTGAGTTATTCATTTTTGGTTTTTATTCCCGTCCTTTGTTGTTTGCGACTTTCAGAAGGAGGCTCCGCTGCATTCTCCCTTCTTAGAAAAGAAAGTTTTCTTTTTTTCTTCTCTGTTTTGACTTTCTGAACGATAGTGTGAGAATGTTGCTTTTATAGCCTACTACTGCAATTGTTATACATCTCCAGAAGGTTTTGAGTGTCATTGGAACTTTTTCTGTTGATGTTGCGGGCAATCTCTTGTTGAGATGGAGGGTCCATTTGACGCGTGCGCAGTTGAAGTTTGAATGAATTCTCATGATTTATTGAGCATGTCTTAGTTAGACTCTCTATGGAATGAATGCAAAATCAATCCGTGTCGTAGGCTTGTGACGGGGATTTTTTGCTCCTTTCACTAAAATTCTCTTGGGGAATCTTTGGGGCCAGAATGGTATTTCATTCCAACCAACTCAAGAAGAAGACGTGATATGCAGATTAGGAATGATTATATATAGTGGAGCTTTAGCATTCGTATAAGAGGCTAGAAGAGTCTTAAAAAGGATAGAAGGGTCTTAGAGAGGCAAAGGGAAGTCTTAGAAGTCTTAGAAAGTATTATAAAAGTCATATAGAAGTGGATTCGAGGACAGAAGGTTGTCTGGTTGCCGGATCAAGTTGGATTACAGTAATATATAGAAGATATAAAGATTGGTAGCTGTTCGCCGTGAAATATCGCGGTAAGCGATATAGTATTAAACTTTAAGGATAGAGAGGACTCTAGTTAGTTAAGGAATCGGCTATAGATATAGATTTGGTGGTTAATTTATCATAAAGATAGTGAGTAGAATTTAATGCGCTATTTGCTAAGAATTGCTATTTATGTCGTATCACTCCTGATCATTTCCCTCTAAGACTTGTGTTGCATTGCTTAATATAAATAGAGATAATATTAAACTAAATTTATTATGGAAGGTTTGAGTGGTCAATCTTTTATCCCTACATAGGTCACGTGGATGAGGAAGAGATGATATCCCCAGCCCGGGGGGTATCACAGGCTGTGCTGCCGTCTTATTCCTGGGTCACCCCTTCGGCGACATTTTTAGAGAGCGCATTTACATGACTACAGCTTCCTTTCTTTACTACTTTTTTACTACAAGTTTATATCCTCAATGGTTAAAAAAGACCCATGACTGGGCTTACAGATCAAGGGCTCTTATTCTAAACAAGCTTTAATCCCGATTAGAATTTTCTAACTGAACTTCAGACGATGAAAGGAACTTATGGCCAGAAATCTCTTTCCTACCTTTAACTGCAGGTCCAGTTAACAGTAAATGCGACGGTAAATATTCGCAATGCCTTCAATATGTGATTTGTACCTACAAATTTAACATATGAAATTAAATATAAATTAATCATTGTAAATATTTCTGTAACTAAAAATGAGTACCATCGTTATTCAAACCAGAAGGTACAGCGAACCTCAAATGTATTCGTTAATTTATCCCAAACATTTTTAAAAAAGTTATTATGAAACATACAGGGTGCTCAAAAATAACGATCCATTTCCACAAAAACACTAATGATTTCTTTTCCAAGTATTTGAAGAAATGTTGACCTTAGAAGAAATAATACCTGAAAACGGGATGGTAAAACATATGAAAAGATGCTTCAGTTGTCAGTCGGAAAACAGCCACCAACAAGGGTCCAGTATCAGGCTACTTGAGTAAAAATTCAGATAAAGACTCTTGGCAGTATCGTTAGATGTTGACGGTCTTCCAGGACATTTTTCATCCACCACGCTACCGGTTCGTCTGAATTTGTTCACAAGTAGCCTGATCCTTGTGTCCTTGGTCCTTGTTGGTGACCGTTTTCTGTATTTTCGCAGGTACAGATAACGCACCTGTTCATATGTCTTACCACCCAGTTTCCAGGAAACGATGAATATTCTTTCTTCTAAGGAGAGCATTTCTTCAAATATGTGATCCTATGAAAGAAAACCAGCCTGCTAGGGGGCGTGGTTGGTTTGTCGCTGGTCTTCTGCACCTAAGGTTGCGAGTTTGACGCAAGCCCAAGCCGTTGAATTTTCATGATGCAGAACACCGACAGCAGCTATGCCATATGATTATACGGCATGTAAAAGATCCCAAGAGTGTCTGTTTCGCTTGGGTGCTCTCGGCAAAATGAAATTCTAGTATATGTCCGCATCACAGCTCAAGAGCCTCCCTCTAGGGAGGAAACTGGGTGCCAAAACTACCTGCTGCAATTGGTATCCGCCTATATGGTGCCTCACTAAAAAGAGATACCTGTTTCCGGGAATGTATTATGGCCGCGGTAGCCGTGTGGTGTAGGTATCGGATCGTGGCTTGCCTTGTGACGAGTTCGAGCCCAGTACCACTAAAGACCCGCCGTGTAGGGCAGCGATGCACATTAAATCTGTCGAGAGCTGAAACGTTATCCCGTTGGTGTGGTAGTTAGGAGAGGGGGTGCCAGCTCAGGTATCGTCCACGTCACTTGACCATGGTTCAAAACTACGATGTCCGTCACCAAAAGCCCTCGTGTAGCTGAACAGTGCGATGTTAATATTCATTCAATCAATCAATTAACCGGGAATGTATTAGGTCAACAATGGTAAAACACACCAAACCGCAGCCTATTAGAAATAAAAAAAAATTTTAAAAAAAGAAAGGAAGAAAGATGTCAATACGTTAATGTTAAGAAAATGGATTGTTATTTGTGGAGCACCGTGTATTTCAAAAAATCCGTTGAATAGAATAAATAACGCTTATCAATGAGTTATTATTAAGTGTTTCTTATCGGGAGAAAGAAAATTCTTAATCCTTAAGAAAATCTTAATCCCTCAAAAAAAAAAAAACTTCAGTGCTAAGTTTTATTCTAACTAAATATTACGTAAACCATTCTAATATTAATCTTATAGCAGAATATTATTCCAGAACCTAGTCTCTTAAAAATATGTTATCAAATTAACCTACTCTAAAAGTATTCGAAAAAATGAATATATTGACTTTATATCTAAAATTTCTCTATCATAAAGTATTCTAAAAATAATGGTAAATTCACTTAGCAAAAGCAAGATATTGGAAAACGACTTTGAGATAATACAACGTTTCTAGGAACATGACAAGCCGTTTCAAATTTATTGATATCCTTTTATTAATTGTACATAAAGAGGAAATTTCAAGAGTTGTTCCCGAAGATATCGACCTAATTTTCCGGATGATAAATGTCTTAAAGATTACCAAATGGCAGATAACATTTATGAAGCCTGAAAACTCAAGTCGAATTATGTAATCTTTCAGAAATGATTGACGATGTAAAAGATTCGAGACTTTTGTGCAAAGTTATGTCGGTTAAAATATTTTGGGTTCTTTTATAATAGTTGTGTGGATGGCTGGATATATGTGTGTAAAAGTTTTTTAAACACAGAATTTAAATATTTAAATACGGTGTATGTTTTATCTTTCAGTGTGTCAAAAAAAACTACACATTTTGAGTCTAAAGGTATGAACTATTGTTCGTTTTACAAATCTCACTTTTAAAGAACATAATTTTTTCTGAAATAGAAAAAAAAGTTTTAGAAGAATTTCATTTACTTACTTTCAAGATGAGACAAATTCTCCGTATTTTTCAATTCTTACACTATTAGCTCACACTCTATATATTTATTTATTTACCTTGGTGGAATTTTCAATCGTTAATAAAATACATTATAAAGCGCTCAATTGAGCTAAAATTTTATATGCATGATTATTTTGGATGACAATACAATAATTTAATTATAATTAATAAAAATGAATTGATCAAAACTAATTAATTAAAGAATTACAAATACAGCCACGTTAGTGACTTAGTGACCCTTTTGGCGACTTGTGTCAAAACTTGAAAAGGTTTTTTTCTCACGTTTTAAAGCATTCAGTTGGACTGAAATTTTATATACACGATTGTTTTGGATGACAATACGATATTTTAATTGTAATTAATACAAATTAATTACCACTTAATGTTGTGATTCTTTCAAATGTATATACACTTTTATATATTAATTGTAACTATTTAATAAAAAGTAGCTAAAATAAAATTTTTCTTTGTTGATCTAAGTAGGAATTAACTTAAAAATCTTTTTTTTTAATGTTACTTGTTTTTACTATATAAGTGCAATCTAAAAAATATTTGGAATTGATTCACATTTAAGTCGGCTAAGGTAGCGTGCCCATATCGAAAGCTTATGGTTTCGGGTTCGATCCCGGTTGGAGTCCATAGATTTTCTGGATGCGAAATTCTTGGGTTTGAGATGGCCACAGTAGGCTGTGGCCCTCATGAGCTGTTATGCTACTGAGTTTATAATTTAGTATTTATTTATACATGTTATGTATGTGCAAATAAGTACAATATAGTTTATAAATGAGAATTTACTTTCACAAAACCATATAAATAATAATATCAAAGTGAAAAATAGCGTGTTTTCTAATGTTGTAATTGCAGTTTCTTAGAATGTAAACAGTTTTAAATATCCATTGAACAATTTTACTTATAACTATTGCTTTTTCTTTTAAAATTTTTTGACCACTAAACTTAAATTTTAAGCATTGGTTCTTATTTCTCATTTATAAATAAAGCTAGAAATTAATTTAAGTTTATTGACGATCATTATAAATAATTTTTAATTATGCAATTTTTCGAATCTTGCACATTTGACCTTTATTGGAACTAAACTTAAATTAGAACAATCGTTTCTGACTTGTATTCACATCTGAAATTACGATTAGATTAAAAGAAAGCAGCTGAAATACATTTGTGTCTAGTAAATTAATAACCGGTTATGATATTAAATCCATTTTTAATATATTTTTATCGTAAAATCTAGTGTAGATTAATAGTGTAGATAAATAGTGCAAGATTACAAACTTAAATATAAAACTGGTTTTAAATTTTTACAATGTAATTCATGTGTACAATAAAATTTCAAAGGGAATGTTTCGATTATTGTCTACGTTATTCCTATCAAGCGTGAATATTTCGATCTAGGAAGGGTTGGGCATAAGTCATGGCAACTATTTTTTTTTCTTGTATATATGTGAACGGATCACAAACGTATATGTGTCGTGTGGAAGTTCTCCAACCATAGTGTGTATTCAGAACAACAGATGGCTCTGTGATAGCTGGTAGTAGCACAGCGAGGGCTGTGAAATCAGTCAGTTGGTGAGTGACGTGTGAGATGGAAGTAACCCATTTTGAGCAGCGCGCTTACATCAAAATAGCCGTTCTCCGAGGGAGAAATTCGATGGAATGTCACAGTGAATTTGATCTGACCCTATGGCTTTAATCTCATTCCCAAGATTAAGGAACCAATACGTGGTAGGCGGTTTGCAACACGAGAGGACATTGCTAATGCTGTGCGCTAACAGGTGACCCTATTCACAATTGGTGCGGCAAATGCTGAGGCTGGTGGTATTCAGTGCCTCCCATATCGTTGGCAGCATGTGGTAATAGTAGGAGGGGACTACATTGAGAGTGTTTAGGCCCAGGTTTGCCGTGTCAACTTTATGTGCACTGTGTTGTCATTATTTTGCACCGTGAAGGCCATATTGCCCTGTATACTACCATAATAAATTAGTGTATTATCATATTTCAGTGCTGTTCATTGTCCCCACAAGTAGTTACCTTGTCCTTCCGTCTGATTAATGTCATATTTTCCGCCCGGACTGGTATTTTCAAGAAAAAAAAATAGTTGCCATGACTTTTGCCCCAACCCTCGTATTTACAAATGAATATTCCTACTATACATGGTGTCTACAAACTAGTTGGACAATTTCGTAAGTTGAAAACTTCCGAAACATCAAATAAAATTAACCCGTTTCAAATCAGATTAGAAAGAATATATACTAAGTTTATTCACTGAGGGCGTTAGCTGTTGATTGGGGGTTAGAAAGTCTACATGCCATCGTAGAACATGAAATAGACAGTCCCAAGGTAAGCGCGTTTTATGCACTGAGTTCCACGAATATTTCTCGGACTGTTTTCCATCGCTGAAAAGACTGTTGCAGGAGTTATTTACCTGGTTATGCTACAGATTTTCCTCAAGCCAATCATCAAAGGAGAAAGGCCAAGAATATACATTTTTCAACAGTATGGCGAGCCTTATCGCTTCCAAAATGATGCTATGCCAGTGTTGAGGTACCTGTTTGGATTGGTCGTGGAAATGTTATTCAGTGGCCCTGAAGATCACAATTGGATTTCAGAGAAATGGATGAAGAAGTGTCCGCTATTTCTACATCCCTTCCTCAAGTAATTTAAAAATCTACGCTGAAATCAACATGATGGACGGAAATATGCTGACAAATCTGTGGTAAGAACTTACTTACCGATGGTGCGTTTGTATAGTAACGAAAGGAAGCCACCTTTAAACATTTGTGGTAATGGTAAACTTTTACTGTTTCTCTATCTTACAACAGTATGCACTTTAAATTTTCCAGCATAAATTACAAGCAATAAATCCTTTTTTTTTACCCAACTAATTTTTAGACGCCCTGTATTTGAATACTATATTTTTGAACATTTCTATATTTTTAAGTGAATACATATTTCTGTAAAAACATATAACAGAAAGTTTATTCGTATGAGCAAGAGATAAATAACACTTGGAGTAAAAGAAAAGCACCCTTGCGGTAATTTATGAGATATCTCGAAATACATGAAGGTTGGAACCACACATTATCCTCTTTCTTTTAAAAAAATGTTATGTAAAAAGAGACGAGAACTCAGCCAAAAAACTGTCAGACCGTATGTAAGCAATTATGCACATCATCACATCTTTTAGAAGTGATAAATGAGGAGATGTATTGAAGATGATGTGACCTGACCTGGACTCAAGCCGAGAGTTCTTGACACTTTAAGATACTCTCATATTTCGTTTAAAGAGAAAAAAATCGAGTCCTGACAAGAAACATGTTTTGGTCGGATAATTACATGGTATTTCTTTGAATGAAGCAGCCAATATATATGTCAGCTTCGGTGGCTTAGAGGTAGCGTTCCTGCTTCGTAAGCCTAAGGTTGCGGGTAGGGATTGCAATACCGTTATACCGGGATACCGAATACCGGTATTTTGAGCGATTTGTACAATTTTGTATTACCGGTATTCACAAGTTTAAATACCGGTTTCTCGGTATTCACCAGAAATTTTTTTAAAATTGTCTCCATTACATGTTCAGGGATCACTAAAATAGCAAAATAGTAAACGTTTTTGTGTGTGTGTCTCCCTAACCGGCGAAATTAATCAGACTGTAGATATATAAAGTTTCACAGCACATTCAAGAGAAGTGATAAAATATGAGAATCATCCAAGAAGGTGGGCCAAAACTATCATATTGCAGCTCAGAGCGATACTGCTTACGCGTAGTATTCGTATTCTGATATTCGTATCTGTGAAAACAAGGTTGTGGTGTGAACAAAGTGTGTAATATTTCGATATTTTTTAAATTGTTGAGTTTGATGCTCACATTGTATTTGCATATCATACTTAAGGGTTCAAAATATTTTCAGATTCATTATATATACTCATAAATAATAACCCATAATAATGAATAAGAATAAATTTAAAGAACATAAAAAATTATTTGATAATACTTCGGTTTGGTTTCATTATTCATATGAGGAAAATAAGGTGGCACAGTGTAAATAGGATGTTAATTTTTGTGTGTGTGTGTGTGATTCCTTATATACTGTTATAATTTATAAGTTACAAATTATTTTTGTGATATTTACACTCTCTTATATAGCAACTTGCAAATAAAACAAACACCTGTGTTTTCTTTCTTTTTCTAAAATTTCTACTACCGCTATTAAAACCGGTATCCCGGTATTAAGATCTAAAAAAATACCGAATACTGGTATTGGACTTTTGGTCCGATATTGCAATCCCTAGTTGTGCGGGTTCAAACCTGGCTGGAGTCGATACATTTTCTGGATACGAAAATCCTAGGCACTCATGTCATATGATTATGTGGCATGTATAAGAACCTTTGAGTATCAATTCGCCTCTAACTAAAACTCGGCAAAACTAAATCACTGCAATATTTAGCATCCGAGGAGAGCTTAAATTAAAATTAATTCAAGCATCAAAAATCTGGTAGCGAGGCTGCCACTTCATAGTGCCACAATAAAATAGCTCTCCGTGTCTGCAAAGGCTTAGCTAAAATGCAGTCCATTGGAAAAAAATAACCAATATATGTATTCATCATGCGTATTTGTTATTGTAGTTATTAAGCAAGCGTTCCAAGATACCTAAACAGTACTGATTAGTTTTAAGCACTGAGTTTATACATTCCCAAATATACTTTCAAATTATCCCATAATCTGAATTAAACTGTATTAAATATATATATCTGTATTACTTAGATGTTTATTAAAGTCACAGTAAGAAACTACACGAGAGCTATTGGTGCAGGACGTCGTAATTTTGTATATCAGTCAAATGACGAGGAGGACACTTGAGCTGCCCCCTCCCTTTCCGAGCACCCACACCACACCAACGGAAGGACTTTGACCTCGACAGATTTAACGTGCATCATCCTCTTTACACAGCGGGTCTTCAGTGGCACCTGAACTTATGACATACCAGCCACGAGTTCTTGGCCATGACCACTGGGCCACCAGAGCCTCAGACCTACCTCGAAGGAGACATATTGGGAGAGAAAACAGGAAAAAATATTCTACCAATAAAATATTTTATTTTACACACATGATTATAACAATATATAAATAAAATAGAATTAAAATATGCAAAAAAGTACGTGAGTTCGCTTACGAAAATTTATTTTGCGTTTGTTCGATCTGCTTCTTAACACTAAAAATCTCATTTCTTTCTATTTACACATTTTCTTCTGAATATCGTCAGATATGGGAAGATTCTTCTGTAATACTCACATACATTGTTAACACAAAAGAAGCTGCTTTACACTTTTATATAAATTACATATTTGTTAGCACACAAAAAGTTCTAATAGATTTAATATTGGTGAAAAGTATAACAAAGATTTCCTACAACGAAAGGAATATCTATTCCGGGAGATATATTTAAATTGAGACAAATAATGCAGATGATTTAAAACGTATTTTTTAAACTTTTTTTTTAAATCCTGATATCAATATCAAAAGAGAAAAAAACATTTAAGATAATTTTCATATATATTTTACAAATTCCATTACACAGGATTTTACTATCATTATTCTTCTATTACAATGATAAAAGATAAGGTAACTTATTGATAATAGTAGTAATAAAGATAGTAGTTATTTCCTTATATTTATCTCACTATTCCCATTCTTTAAAAGTATTTCCAATTCATTTATTATTCATTTTTGCAACCCATTTACTAACACCCAAAAAATCAATCATCATTTCACGAAGCTTCAACAAATTTTCAATTCATATTTCATTCTGAATATTTTCTATCTGAATGTCAACAGAAACAAAAGAGATCTTCAATTCGCGTGTTTTTAATAAACAAATTCAAATCTGGAGCATAGCTGGAACCTTTAACACAAACATGCAAGCATTTGCTTTTGCATGCATATTTGCGTGACGATTCTTTTTCATCGTTTTGGCTCAACAATTACCTTGAACTGACCTTGAAATGAGATACTAAAGTTAAGTGGGACACACAAAGCAAAGTGAAAGCTATCTATCTTCACAGGACAACAGAATTGATATTATAAATAGAAGCCCCTGCTACCACTGTGAGCTCAAAATTAATTTAGAAACCCATACACATAAATAAGTCAGTACCAGTGAGGCTTGTGCAGATTGTGGGCGAATTTGGCACTTGATGAAGCATTTGTAGAATGGTAATTACCAAGAAAGCTCGGTGCCATACGTTTCATGATACTCTTGTTAATTTTGTTATGGAGCATTTAGTGGAAGGAAATTTCGATTGTTACTGGTAATAGAAACCAGAATGCATTAGGTGCCAAGTTTTGCATTACCCCCAAGGGATGAAGCATAATGATATGCTGAACATTGAGCTGGTTGGTATATATTAGCATCTTATGAAATAACAAAAGCACTGTTTGTATATTCAATGTCAGATTTTAACAAAATTTAATAGGCATTCATTACTTTGTAAAATCTATATGCCCCTTAAGGTATCCGACTACGTTCGGAACCGTGATTTTAAAAAAGCGCATAAAAGGATAATTTTCATGATATTTAGTGTCACTTAGATTAAAAAACATGTATAAAATTGTTTTAAGGACATTATGACAAAAAGAAATTATTTAAATAAAATATTTGGTCAAAAAATTAACTTGAAATAACTTTTTTTCAAAACATTCTCCTTTTATAAAAAATGCTTCTACAATAATAACATTTTGCTTTTATAAAGTAAATATCTCTCCAGAGAGTCCGAACTAGGAGAATTTTGAAAAATTCACATTATTTTCGGAGTTACCACACATTTAAATAATTATCGACACGTTTTTTTAAAATTTCTCCACTCTATTGTAGTAAAATACGGATAAATCTACTTCTAAACTATACATTTATAAAATTCTAGTTCAGCCTCTGTACAGAGGTCTGAGCTATATACAGGAAAAAAAAATTATTATAACAGAAGCCTTTTTCATAAAAGGAGAATGTTTTGAAAATGGGTCATTCTTTGTTCATTTTTTGTCAAAATACTGTACTTGAATAGTTTTTTATTGTAGTAATATTCTTAAAACAATTTATATACGTTTTCTAATTTAAGTGACACTAAATATCATAAATATTATCCATTTATAAGCTTTTGCAAAATCCCGTTTCTGAACGTAGTCGGATACCTTAAGGTATTCGACTACGTTCGGAATTGTGATATTAAAAAAGTGCATAAATGGATAATTTTCATGATATTTAATGTCACTTATGTTAGAATACATGTATAAAATTGTTTTAAGGACATTTTGACAAAAAAAATTATTTAAATACAATATTTTGGCAAAATAAAACTTAGAATAATCTTTTTTTAAAATGTTCTCTCCTTTTGTGAAAAGTGCTTCTATTATAGTAATATTTCACCTGTATATAGCTCAGACCTCTGTACAGAGACTTAACTAGAATTTTTGAAATATATAACTTAGAAGTAGGTTTATCCATATTTTACGACAACAGAGGGGAGCAATTTTAAGAAAAAAATGCCAATAATTATATTTCAATTGGTGGTAACTCTGAAAATGATGTGAAATTTTCAAAAATTCTAGTTGAGCCTCTGAAGGGAGGTCTGAGCTATATACAGGCGAAATAGTATTATAATAGAAGCATTTTTCACAAAAAGAGAACATTTGGAAAAAAGATTATTCTAAGCTAATTTTTTGCCAAAATGTTGTATTTAAATAATTTTTTTTGTCAAAATGTCCTTATAAAACAATTTTATGCAGGTAGTCTAATCCAAGTGACACTAAATATCATGAAAATTATCCATCTATGCGCTTTTTTAAAATCACGGTTCCAAACGTAGTCAGATACCTTAAGAAGAGTTTGAAACCTCTATACCGACAATGTTGCATTGGCTGCTTTTGATGTACCTTTTCTCAAAATCGATTACATGTACATGATTGAAATTTTTCATACAATTAAAGTATACCTTTCTCATTATACTGAAATGAGTTTTTAGCTAGTTTTGAATTTTTTAATAATTTATAAAATATTTTATTAAACATAGTGAAATTTGACCCATTTTTCACATAAAATAATTCGTAAAAAATAAATCTTCTAGTTTTTAACAAAAAGCTTCTTTTAGTATATATTAGCCATCATTATAAATATGTTATAAGAAACGTACATACTTGTGAACATTATTTTCTCAGAAAAAGTACATCGAACATCAAAAATTTACATTTTGAGATAAATGAACTCTAATGTATAATTACTTTTTTTTATTGAAAAATTCCTCCCTATACTCCAAATGACCTAGATTTTTTTGAATCTCATCATCCTCTCTCTTCCTTTTAAGTCTTTTTCTTTCCTAACTTCCTTTGTTTTTTGTAAGCATGAGTATTTCACCTTTAACAGCCTCCGTTTTTCGAAGCGCTCCATGGCCTGTGCCGTGTATCACCAGGCGCAATATTAGGTTTGCCCAAAATTTCTGGTTTTGATACACTTCCCATATTAAATGATGAAATTGCATCCTATGTACCCAATGATAATACTTCTATTTGTACAAATGTTCTCTTAGGTACACGAGACCATATTACCTTGTTTACACTTATATTGGAATTTTGTGTACCTCCATGAGAACACTTTTTTAGCAATTCTGGATTAAATGTTTTAATTTCCACTATACATTCAACTTTTAAGCAAAAAAAAAAAAAATACTTTGCTTATATTTTTCGCGCCCCATTCAAATGGGCAAGGCCCAGTTTCAATGATTAATTAAAAATAGGTTTTAAGGGCTTCTAATTATTCTAGAGGTTAAAGTAAGGTATTTTTAGAAAGGTTAAAATCAATCTATACTATTTGAAAATGTAAAAATCTCAAAATTGTCACATTAAGAATATTTCAGGTTTCCAACACTTCTTAAAATACCAACAATAGGTTTATTTTCCAGAACAAGGTTCCATTATGCTTCAGATAAAGTTAATTAGAATTTCTGTTTCTTGAATATTCTAACCCTTCGTAGTTTTACTTCTCATGCAATAACACAAATTTAAAATGTAAATTTTCTCAAAATATCACATTCTCCAAAATGTTGGGTTCTAGAATGAAGAGAAAGATACTATTTTGTAGAAATTTATTCTTTTTTTTTTAAAGATATTTTGATTATTCCCCTCGTTTTTAAATGTTTAATTTCTTTTCAATGTGTATTTGGAATGAATTGTAAGATATTCTCTCAAAACCTTACAAAAATTTCACTAGGAATTTAAATTTGTTAATTTTTTCTATTTAATATTATTACTGATAAAAAATGTTTGTTAAGTTTTTTTTATATTAATATATTTTATCAGAGACTAGCTTATAACGTACACATACAGAAATTCATTGATAAAAAGTTAAGGTTTATTTATTTTTCCTTTTTCCACTGAATAGGAAAATAACTTATTATTTATAAAAGTTATACTTAACTGTTACTTATTGTTTATGAAATAACAAAGCATTCCAAAAAAGTACTGAAATGTAAAGAATTTTAGCTTTTAGATATTTATTTGATTGATACAATAAATAATATTTATATATTACATAGAATATCTACATATTTTCTTTTTCCAATTATGAATCAAGCAAAACTTATTTTAAAGTTTGTTCAAATAATTTTTTTAAAGATTCAAAATTTGTAATTGAATATTAAAATACACAAATTACAAAATTTACTTCAAATAAAAAATAATAATAATTTACTATACATATATATGGATTTAAATACTAAATCCCATTGGTATGTATGAGTTTTAACAATGAAAAATCGATCAATAACAACGTCAAAATAAATAAACCCCTAAAATCTTAAAAAAAAAATATTTTCCATATACAAATATAATGGTTTCAAAAAAAGTTTTATGTTGCATTATTCGCGAGAAAAAAGTTCAAATACAATTTGAAATGATGGCAAAACAAATTGTTTATATCAACAATAAATTAAAAATATGAGGTAACATAAATGTTGTCTGATACGGTACACGTACGAATTTCAAAAATAATGACAGAGAATTAGATCTCATTCCCGAAAAAAAATATAAAAAACAGTGAAAAAGTTTTAAGAAACTAAAGCTTCTTATATGATAGTCATTAAAAATAATACAAGTTGAAAAAAACATTTTTCTTTTTTGAGAACAGACTGATGGTGCTGTCAAATTGTTTTTTTCTCTGCGTCTTTCGAATTCTGAGTGAAAGAAAAGAAAGAATTTCTTGATAGAAAGAGCTTATCTAACGAGATTACAAGCATATTCAAAATGTATTATTATTAATTGACGTCTAAAACTTTCTACACATTACTATATCTTTCTAACAATATTAACTACTTACTATCCTTTCAACAATATGAAACAAATGATAAATATTTTTTATTTGATCTCATTTTAGCTTAAAATCATTAACACATACATATAAAATGTTTTATTGTTTACGTATTAAATACGTATTTTTTAATTCAGGAAAATGGTAAGAAAAAATTCCAATGAAATGATCTCATACATCATTTTTCTTAATTCTGCCGCATGTTATGTAGGATTTTTTAAATGCAGATAAATCCAACTAATTAAAGTTGCTTTAAAAATATTTAAAAAAAATACGTAAAAAAATGAAGGCTTTAAAAAATAATTTATTTGATATGAACCTTAAAAAATCTTTTCAATCAAAATCTATATATAAAGGATAAAAGCTATTCACTCATCACGATATATTCGGAATTATATTAAACTGCTGACTTGAACTTGAAGGGAATGTACCTTTCATGGAGTAGAGGTCCGCTAAAAAAGGAATTTTTTGAAAATCAACCCCCAAAGGGATTGCGAGGGGTTAAGGTGTGTGATAGACAAAAATTCCTGTTTTTGAACTGTTAGACTCACATACTTGAAATTTGGTAGGCAAGTTCCGATTGTTGAATAGAGATCTGCTAAGAACATATTTTACAGAAACCGACTCATATGGGGGGGGGGGGGAGTTACTGGGGTGCATTGATAAAAAAAATTCTGTTTTCGAAGAACTAGACCTACAGTGTCGAAATTCGACATGAATGTATCTTTTGTTGAATTGAAATCCACTAAGAACGGATCTTACGGAAACATAGTTTCAAAGGGGATCAAGGTGCTTATTGATTAAAAAATTTTTCGTTTATGATTTATAAAAGTTACAGACTTGAAATGCAATAAGCATGTTTATTTTGTTGACTAGAGATCCGCTAAAAGTGGATTTTTCTGAAATCAACTTGCGAGGAGGGTGTAAAAAATAATTCTATTTCAGTTTTAGAAATTATTACTTAGAAGTCTTATACTTTTTTTAAATCAAAGGACGAGAGATATAAGAGTGTTTTTAATACAATTGATCGCTTATAACTAGGACTTAGACATCAATAATTTATACTTATATAAACAGTATATATTCATACAACGTTGTATGAAATATCTAGGGAAACTGGTAGATAACAGCTAATATTTAAGTATTTTGTTTTAAAATAATTTTAAAATAATTAGAAATTTTCTTAACACATTCGTGAACATAAATTAACAACATATGGCGCTAACATAAGTAAAACGCTTTGTCCACGAAAGTGTTAATGTTGTACGTAAAAGAATCAATACGTCTTCTTCCATTGTGTAAAAAAACATTTACCAGTGCTTGATGAAAATGCACCGAAAAAATCGTTTTCAGTAAATATGATAGAACGAATAAGAGACAATTTTAATTCTGAAATTACATTTTTCTACCCTTTTATAAGACCTTGTCAAATGGTTAAATTGGAAAGCAAATTCAACACGCAGTAGACAGTAAGATTATGATTTAAGTCTGGTATTTTAAACGTCAAATATCGTGACTTAAGACAATGGCTCGGCACGTTCTCCAAAGACAATTATTTTCCTTTATCTAATTCTAGAAAAACATACACAACATTCTTGGCAAAGGAATCGACATAAATCTTTTGGCAATGTGAATAAACGTAATCTCCAAGCTGTTTCCACGTGCGATATCGATTTTTAAATAAATAGTATTTTGGCTTAAGATCTTTCTAAGTAAGACTATGGTTTTCATTTTGTATTAATTATCATGAAAATACTTCCGATCAACTAAGGATATTTAGCAAAATAAATTATTTTTAATATATATCGTACTGTAAAGGAATCAATTAGGCAACATGCTTAATGATTCATTATCCTAATTTTCGTATGATACGCTTCATGTTATAATAATTTTTCTTCTTGGTAATTTTTCTTAAAGCTCTTTGTGGTTGGAAATTAAATTTATACAAATGGTTTACTTTCACTGTGCTGTAATATCATGTGTTTGCTTTAATAGAATTCGCACACAGCTCTCTCTCCCTCTCACTATCTATCTATCTATATATATATATATATGAAAAAAGTGACTCGCTCACTGATCAAAAGATCTCTTGAATTACTAGACCTGGAAACTTAGAATTTGGCATAAAAGTATCTATTGTTGAGTAGAGGACAACTAAGAGCAGGTTTTAGAAAAATCGAACTTCCGAGGTAGTTACGAGGTAGTTAAAGACGAAAATTCTCGTTTCTTAACTAAAAGACCTACAAATTTGAAATTTGGCAGGAATGTTTCCTTTCTTGAGTAGAGATCATCTAGAAAGGGATTTTGATGAAATCGACACTTAAAAGAGATTGCGGTTATTACGAAGGCGTTTCACATAAGAAAATTCCCATTTTTGAGCTATTAGACAAACATATAGGCATGAAATTCGGTGAACAGTATTCTTTTGTTGAGTAAAGATTCGCTAAGATCACGTTTTGTGGAAATCGACTCACAAGGTTTCCGAAGGGTAGGTACTGGGGTGTTATAGATAAAAAAAATTCCCATTTTTACACTATTAGACCAACATAGTTGAAATTTGGCAATCATATTTCTTTTGTTGTGAAGACGTTTATTATTATGTATTTCACTATCATTTTTTTAACTACATTTCTTTGATATCTTATTTTTCTCAATTCCATCTCAAAATACTCTTATTATATTGAATTTAAAAACAAAACATTTTTTTATTATTATTATTGTTTATTGTTTTCTCCAAAAACTTAAACTTCTTTGTTTTGTTTTGAAAAAAAAGGAATTTTTCGAATTATTTAACATTTAAAAAAATAATTATTATTTCATAATTAAATGTTCTGTAAAATTAAATGCTAATATGTTTTTCAAGTAACAAGCTTTAAACTATTAATAAATCAATTGATTTTTTCCCCTGCAAATTGATTTAAAGTAACGGCATTGTGAAAGTAAAGAAATATTTTTAAATGCTTAATATTTGAAAAAGAATGTAAGAAACAAGCTTATTGCGTGGAATATACTGAACATTTTTAAGCTGAACTTAAAATGGCTTGCAAAAAAATCTTATAAATAAAAGACATAGTGTTATATTTTTTCCACGTCCACAAAAATTACGAGAGAGAAATTACACTTTTCATTACTTTTTAAAGATTTTAGTTTAAAAAAAATCACATCTATTTTTACAAGCAGGTGTTCAGAATAATATTATAAGTAACCATAATCTAAAGATAAATCAGATACCTTGTATTGCAATAAGGGGTATTATGATAATAAAATATATGTATGTCAGAATGAGTGATTTAATGATCGTATTCGAGTTGAAGTCCAAAATGTTCAGAATGGCTATTCTGGGAGCTACAGTTTTACCATCTGAAAAATATCAGTCCAATTTTGTCATTTTGCCAATGAATGAAACATAGCAATGATGTGCAATAGAAGATATAGAAAATGAGAACGCGTGGCTGCTTTAATGTGTCTTTTATAAGAGAAATGCTAAAAAATCAATTCTTTATTATTGATTTTATGATATGTTTTTATTATAAAGTAGATTAATTTTTAATGCTGATTCATTTTTATACTAATGCTGACTAATACTTACTAAATACTGGAAGACAAACATGAAATCATTGTAGAGATATTTATTTTATAATAGGAACAAAAAATTATAAATCTATTAAATAGTTCTAAATGTTAAAAGTAAACATAATTTAAAATTTCCTCATCATCGTCAGGTACTTAATAAAGTTAATCATTTTTATAATCATTAACACGCTTTTATAAGCTTCACTTGCAAGTAACGAAATATTTGAACTCGATTTTTACCCACTTTAAAAGATCAGATTAATTCGAAGTTTTATACACTTGTCAAGAACCGATCACAATACAATAGTTTAATATTTTTTCCATTGTCCTGATCAGGATCATTAGGATTAACGATATCCCATTTCAAGGTCTGGCAACTAATTTCAGATCCTATATCCAGATTTGGTGACTAAAAGATTAAGTTACAAACCTAAACCGAAAACGCCAATGGGCATTCCAAATTCTAAGAAAAGGACGCCTTTAAGATTAATTCATCAATGAATAAATGATAGTTTAAAAAACTAAAAAAATACACTTTTATTGTAGATCGAACTAAAAAGTGAAAAATAAATCATCGTTTAAAAAAACTAAAAAACACGCTTTTATAGTTAACTGAGCTAAAAAATAAAAAATAATTCTTAATATAAGAATAAAATAAGTAACGAGAAAATTAATGTAATAGTGTTAAAAGCGTTTAGTGCTTTGTACTACATTTTAACACTAACTCTGCATTTCGCAATAGAACTGATAAGAAATTGTAACAATAGATATCGAGCACCTCAATCTTTTTACCACAATGACACTAACTTTCTCGTTAATCATTTTATTCTTATATTAATAATTATTTTTTACTTTTTAGTGCAATTAACTATAAAAGCGTGTTTTTTCAGTTTTTTTAAACCATAATTTTTTTTGAGAAGCTAGTAAAAATATTTTTAGACATATGCTTCTTTTACGTTAAAAATGAATATAGAATTTATTATAGTCCTTTTTCTGTATTAACTGCATTTGTTCTAATTAGTTTATTCAAAAATATACGGTTACCTCTTTAAATATTTTTGAATTGCTTTTGAATGCATAGGAAATACTCTTATGCATGATTATCTAAGTAGTTTTAGGGCCAACACAAATTACTCAACTAATCTCAGCATTACAAGAAAAAAAATACCTATGATATAAATACCTAAAATAAACAAATATTAAAATCTTATTACCACGGAATTAAATCTTATATTAAATAATACCAAAACATTTTAGTAAATATTACTCAAAATGTCTGAATGAAGATGATGTTAAGCAAAATTATATTTTTAAAGCATCACACCAATCAGAAAATATGCTTTTGATATGTAAAATAATCTCTTATGTTATTTTCTGCATATAATTATTTAGGCTGTCAATTTTATTGCCAAAAAATACTTTTTTTTTATTTCATGTAACTAAGCATAATACTTAACACACACACACAGAATGCTGAAATAGAAATTTTTTTTTTAATTTTCAATTTTAAAGATTTGACGTTATTTTTGTTTTACAATTATGGTACATAAAAATCCCTAAATGTTGCTTTTAATCAGTACACTCTGCATGCTATGAAGAATGTTTCAGATATCATAAGATAAATTCTCTCATTCTTACAAAAAAATTCGTGTTCGTACCTCTTTTTCAAATGAATGAAGATTTTGTGTGTGTGTGCAAATATATATATATATACATGCACATACAATTGAAAACATGGTGTAATATTAAGTCTTGTATTACAATGGGGTCGAAGATAATATCATTTTTTTTTTATTATCTTTCCATTTTCATTTCTTTTCAAGCAACAAATTGCGCATTGCTGTGACAGTCCCTGTTCTTTATGGAATATTTTGAAGAATTTAATTTCCTGCCTTCAATGAAAAATTCTCACCTTCACCACAAGAAAAATCCCGGATGAGAAATATTTCAGTACCGTGGACAAACTACATCTGTTAAAAACACTTGCACTAATAATTTCACTACAAACTTAAAAATATGAGCAAATCAAAGATAGAAAGAAGAAAATACCAATGTTCGAACAGCGTACCGTCAAACCGGTTGTTGCTAGCTTTCGGTAGCCCATACGGTGTGCAAGTAAACCAGTTAAGGTTTTAAGTCGAATGCACGAATTGGATGAATATAAAGATGGAATAATAACACTATTTTCAAAGAAATTTTTTCATTTAAGAATAATCAGTATTTGTTTGAGTCAATTTACTTTTACACATCTCTTTTTTATTCCAGTTTCACTAAACACTTCTTCAATATATATATATATATATTTACATATTTGATATAAATCCAGTGAAGTCCTCTTTGTAAAATTCCTCCAAAATTTAGCACTACTTAGTTCTTTTAACACAGGTAGATAAGATAAGCTTATAGGAAAACTCAACAACATTTATGAAATAAAGATAAAAACTCTGAGTCCTTTTGGGAATCTTTTTACTGAAGACTTAGAGAAAAAAAACTTGAGAGAAAATATATAATCTGCTTCCCAAGAGGGTTAAAGGAACAGATTAAGATATTAGTAAGAGTAAAAGCTGAATAGTCACGGATTGAAATTTATAAATGTTCCAAAGAGTTTTTTATTTTAGAATACCTTCAGAGAAAGATTTGAAAAATCTAGAGGTGTTTTACAATAATCTTTTAAAATTTTTCTTACAGCAATACTTTTGACTGAACTAAAATATTACTTCTACAGTTGAATAATAAACCTTTAATCACAGAATATAAATAAATTTTGTAGTCTAAAAATATTATTGCATATATATTTAATATCAGAATAGAATTTAAAAATGTATTCCCAGAATAGAATTTAAAAATGTATTCACAGAATAAATTTTAAAAATGTATTCTAAGAATAGAATCTAGAAATGGCATTTCAGAATA
Organism: Trichonephila inaurata madagascariensis; assembly: GCA_019973955.1. Lineage (NCBI taxonomy): Eukaryota > Metazoa > Arthropoda > Arachnida > Araneae > Nephilidae > Trichonephila > Trichonephila inaurata. The sequence continues at coordinate 162,089 of BMAV01025859.1, forward strand.
TCATTAAAAACATTTTAATTTCAGAATATACAATTAAGAGTTATTTGTTCAAGCAAATAAGAGTATAGTTAATTACTCGAGCTTCATCGTTGTAAATCTTTTGTATTAGAAAACGTATCGCGCGCATTTTGTAAAATATCTTTCTTCATCACTGTAAAATTTTTAAGTTAGAAAACGTATCGCATTATGTAAGATATCTTCCTTCATCGTCTTTTTTAAATGATAGATAAAAAAGTAAGCCAATGAGCTGAGATAAACCTATTTTAAAATAACACATTCACTTCTCCAACAGCTGGAATTTTTTTTTTTTTTTTTTGCATGAAATCGAGTATTATTTTTATTTAATATTTATGTGAAGCGTGAGAAAAGCGTGGTATACGAAATCGTAAATAAAAAGTTAAATACGATGCCAGTGATTGGAGGGTTTAAATAGAGAATTCCAAAAAGGTAACAAAATATTATTCTGATTTTTTTAGAAACAATGAAATAAAATCACATAAATCAAATTTAGTTTAATATTTATATTAATACATTATCTACCAAAAAAGAGAGCCTGCAACATACACCCAATTCTTATTTTTTACACGGTAGGCACAATCGTTAGAAAACCGTGCAAAAAATCGTGGGAAAATATATTTCCCACGTATGGTAAACATATGAGACCCAGTTCCCTAGTGGGAGCCTATTGTGCTTTCACACCAGAGGTTCGGGGTTCTATCCTCGAGCTGGGATAGGTCGACTCAGCCTTTCATCCCTTCAGTGGGTCGATAAAAATGAGTACCAAGCTTGCTTGGAGACTAAAACACTGGGGATTTCGCTACAGACTCACCACCTGATCGAGACATTTGCTCATGCACCCAATGATCACAGATGCTGAGATGAGCACAGTAGGCTCTGGCCCTCATGGACTGTTGGCTACTGAGTTTGAGTTTATGATAAATTTGGGGTTATGTTCTACAAGTTTAAAAGATCGGAAAAAATGAAAACTCTCAAAATATTTTCGCAAAAAAACCGTGCAAAAAATAATAAAAAAAAATTCATCTTACATATTTATAAAACAAAAACCATTTTTACCATACAAAACAATTAAAATTAGTGTGCATTGTAAATTTACACAATATATAAAAGTACATACAGCGTATGAAATGCCAAATTGAAATTAGGAATAAAACTACTAACTAACAACTATTCATCGCTTTTTGATCAGTAGTTGTGTCAGATATGTCTAGTACAACAATCAGTTTTAATCCATCTCACATGTTTTAAATCCATCGTAGATATTTATAAGACAAGAACCATTTTTATTATACAAAAAAAATTAAAATTAGTATACACACACAGTGAAAATGTGCACAATATATACATATATATAAAAGTACATAAAATATATCAAAATTCAACCTGAAATAAGGAAACAAACTACTTCACAACTATTCATCTCTTTTTGATAAAAAGAATGCACGTTTATGACGAACTGGATCAAAAACACTTCGGTAGATGTGTCAGATATGTCTAGCACAACTGTTGGTTTTAATTCAAGTGAAGATTTTCGTTCATGATTAATGACCTCAGTTACAAAATCTGATATAATCGGAATGTTTTTTTTTGTTTGTTTGTTTTGTTTCTCTAGTTGCTTATAAAATTATTGATGTCCTGCTGCACAAAACTTTTGATGGCGTAAAAATTTTAATGCACGCTCTATGTCAGAATCATGAGTAAGAAAACTTTGTTCTCTACTTGCAACAAATTTCAAGCCCGAACGAATTAAATCAGCTGCTAGTAGTTGAATTTCACCTTTAAACGTCTCATTATGGATTTAACTATTACCATAACCCTTAACTTCGCAATTTTTTAAATTTCTATGAAAAAATTATATCAGCTAGTTCTCAAGTAATAATAAAAAGGAAAAATATGAGAAAAAAATTAAGCAGTTTTAAATTGAATTTCAGTCATTTTTTTGTTTGTCGCAAAAGTGCAACATTGCGCAGCAGTGCTGTAAATTACAAAACTTTTTTTATAGCAGGATTTTATTATTCATCATAAAATGTTTAAATTTCTTACCTGGTAATTTATTTCGTCAATAAACAAGAGGAAGCTTAAAATATAATGGATTCTTTTTATAGCAAAAACACAGTTCTTGAGGCATCAAGAGATTTTTATAACGATTGTGATTTCTGGAAAAAATGTACTTCAATCTAGTAACAAAATTAGCATGTATTTCGTTGCAGTAATCTTTTTTTTCTCAGATAAGTGATTTGTAGGTAATTTAAAAAATATTGAGTCTGTTGAATTAAAATAAATCATTTGTTGCAGAAATTCAACAGTGCGAATTTAAGGGTTAAACTGTCATAAATTCGTTCAAATCGTCCTCATCCAAAGGGCACGAATCCCCAAATTCTTCTTTGGAATTCATACTAGAACAAAAAAAATCGTGTAAAAAAGAAAATCACTGAATTCGTGTACAATGTTATCTCAAAATCGTGTAAAATAGAAAATCGTTAAATTAGTGTACCTAGTTACTTCAAAATCGTGTAAAAAAAGAGTTGGGTGTATACTTATATAATTTTTTTTATGTGCAACCTAACCTTTTCAGTTAGTGATGTGTCATCATATGATTAGACCTGTTGTCCTAATATTGTAAGAAATCCCCCTCATTGTGATATTCTTGTTTCCAGGATGTCATCTATGGATTTAGGGAAAACGTGCTCAGCATGACTCAGGAATAAATGTTCTGGGAATTACACAAAACAGTACTATATTGAGTATCATGTGACAGATGATACACTAAAGACAATCCAGAATATCCTTTGCGTGTTCTTTTACTATATATGTTTGCAAGTACACATTGGCAAAACTGACACAATCATTGTGAAATTATATTTTAAACATCATGATTTAAAATACTTTCATTTAGAAATAAATATGAAAAGATTTAACCCTTTATCTGCCAGTAGTACTTATAAATACTACTCACTTTAAAAATGCATAGAATAACCATGTTTACGAATATTCTGACGAAACTTAGCAGGAATTCCCATTTAGATTCCACTCTTCCATCCACAGGTTCTATGATGAGTATTTGAGCGGGTAAAGCGAATAGTTTTGAAACAGAAGTTGCGTTTTCTGGTGAGATTTTGATCAGATTGCGAAGATTGTCATTTTTGTTCAGATAAAAGTATTTGATGTCAAAAGGTAAGTCCCTTAATTTTTTTTGTATGTTAGTTAAGACCTTAGAAAACGATTTGACTTTATATTTTAAGTGAGCTATGCATAAAATTAATTTTACAGTTGAATAACTTTCTGGTACTTATAAATACCGACAGCACACTGGGTATTAGAGCAAGAATTATTTTTTTTCGTCTGTGTATCTTATTGTTGTTTTTTGTTGTGTTGTAGCGTCTTCCCTATAGCGCAACAGAGTTATGGCTTTTTTAGCATTTCTTTTTGCTTAACTTATTTATTTTGCTTTTTTTATTTTTTTATTTTAACATCTTCAAAAAATTTTGAGCTTTGAATCTGAGTTTGCTTTTTTTTACCACACAATTAAATGAAATATCTACTATTTATTCAAAAATTAGCAACATTTTAACTTCCTTATTTGTAACTGAGATTTAAAAATAATATAGGAAGTTTACAAGGTGCTATTATTATTATTATTATCCTTTTATTAGAATGTCTAGAAAAAAGAAGCTCGGTCTTCAAGTGGCTTTGGATTTATTACAAAATCTACCATCTGAAAGCAGTGATTCACAGATGAAGAAGTCCTAGCTAATAACCTGCTGAAATTTTCGTTAAATTCTTAAGATGGCGGTCAAAAGACTAGGCAAGATTCAAGGTGCAGAAGTTCATGTCCAGAAAATGCAGTATTTCCTACCCCAGGGAGGGATGCAGTGGTTTAAAAAACATTCAATCTAAACCTCACTCAAAATATACAGCATGTAGTGGTTTTTTTTTGTATTAATGAAATGAAAAACTGTTTTTTTTAATATCATCAAATTTAAGTTGATGTGTAAAAACCATTCTTATGTGTCAAACAAGTAAATAAATTCTAGATTTTCAATTTTTCAAAAATAAATTTTTGTTGTGCTGCAAAATATTAGTGTTCTCTGGTAATTTAGTATTTTTAAGAGTTAAAACTACGTTAATTAGGTCATTACGTCTTTTTGTAATATGAGAATATTTTAGACCTTTGTGTATTGACGGTACTTTAAAGTGTCAATTTAATTAATTAGCTCTAACGGATTAAATTTCTCAAAATCGAATATTTTATTTATGTATATCCCTTAATTTTCAATGTAGTGACTTGAAAAAAGTTATTGCTAAAAAAAATTACAGTAAGTCATAATATGATTGATAAAGGATTAAAAGCCGCCTTAATTCGGGAGATATGTCTTTTTATTTCCGACATTGTATATAAACGTCATGATTGATACATCATGGAATTTTGGAACTTGTGCATAAGTTATTCTGATCATAACCCTTAGAATCCCTGCATTTACAAAGAGTAAAAGAATAATTTTACCTCGTATTAAAACATCGTAGACGTTGTCAAGTCATACATAATATAATTTAATTATGTCTCTTAGAATACCGCGAAGAACTTATGTGATATCTAATTAATGTAATATATGGCTGCCTTTGAAAATTATATTTTTATTACATGTGTTTTTATTTTTAAATTTTAATTTTGAAGAATTTTTTTATATCCTCTGGAATGTCTAAGAACTTTTTAATTTGATTATTTCAGTATTCCTTATGATTTTCTTAAGTATTTTTCATATTGCATTACTGATAAATTATAAATTTTACATACAGAACAAACCAATTTATTATAATACCTTCAATACTTGATTAAAATTAAGATTAAACGTTCATATAATTAATCTAAATTTTAATTGCAAATGCAATTCTAATGAATATACTTTCAAAAGTATGTGCAAATTTCATAAAATCATAATCAAAGGACATTTTTTTCCTTTTTCTTTTTAAATACACGCATTATGGAAACATTTTCAGACATTTTTATCCTTTGAAATTCTGAAAAAAGTAGATAAAATAATGAAGAATTATTATTAATAATGCATAAGTATTAAATAATTCTTAGGCTGTTACTACTCAAGTAATGAATCTTGTTATTGCCATCTCAAAGGTTTGATGCTTATGTATTATTCGTAAATATTCTTAAAATATTCCCTTTTGAATTCTAAAATGAATTTAATTCGAATTAATTAATTGTAGAAATATTCTGTCTCGGTAGTTTTTTTAAAATAAGAACTCATTATCTAAATTTGATATAAAATGAAGAGTTATACGTATCTTTATTTTATGCGAAATAAGGAAAACATTGTCATATTAATTTAATTCCATAATTAAAAACCTTCTCTTGAGTAAATTATAAGTTTCAGTTTTTGAAGAGAAATTATATATAAACCGATGTACATTATTTTCTTACTGTACACCTGTACAACTAAAGTTCAATGAAGCTAGTGATACTCGTTGTACCTTAATTAAATGTATGCATACAAAAACAACAACAACCGTAAATTAAAATTTGTATGAATGAAAAATGTAAAAATATTATTTCAGCTATCACACTTAGAGAAATGTTTGTTAGGATTTGAAATAATTAAGTAATATTTAGATAATTATTTGTTAAAACACATTTTATTAGTATGAAATTAATACTTTATAAAAAGTAAGATTCCGCTATTAGATAACATTGTAACTCCTTAATAAATAATTCAAATCGATTGGAAAGATATTTAATATTAAAGATACGATTAACAGCTTTGCCTTATATTATGTTTCCTCTACTCAATGAATGTTTGAAAACAATACGTTCATACTCTGCAAATATATATTTAAAAAAAAAGTGTACAAAGAAAGTTTCAAATTAAACGTAAGAACTGAAATGGTACACCCCATCAGCGCTACTCTAATAATTTTAATAAATCAATCCTCTTTTATTTGAATGGATTAAAAGTTTAATGAAAATTTGAAAAACATGAAAAATTAACCATTATTATTTTGTCTATGAATATGAATTAATTCTAAGCCGTATTACAGATAAAATGAAAATACCAAATATTGTTTATTTGTCATAATTGACTTAGATTCGAATAATTCTTTTAGAATTCAAATTTTAATCCATGAATCTCTCTCTATAATGTTTTAACTAAAAATTACTTTATTATTTTATTACCATACAGAATTTACTTTTTTCCTTATTAATGAATATTCCTATACATAACTTACTGTTCAACTCAGCTCTAATAATAATTTTTTTCTTTCATAAGAATGTAAAGAATATATTTCTGATATTCTAAAACCAGAAACTGTGAGTAATTCTTGAATTAATATTTGTTTTCTTTTTTCTTTTATAATTGTTGTAATTAAATTACAGATCAAGTAATTAAAATTAATTAAATTCAAATCTAATATAATTAGGAAGCCAGGAAACCAAAACATAATAAATAAATATTTAAATCTGTATTAAAGCATTGAGAAATAGTAGACATTAATATATAAACTTTTAAACAGAGGCTTGGAGAATATTCACGTAAAATTTCTTTTAAAAAAATAAATTTCAAATTAAAATTTTCAAAATCTGATTTTAAAAAAATCTGTAATCAGTTACATTGTTTATTTAACAAATGGGAAAATTAATAGTTTTCAGGAAACATTCAATCACATAAATTTTAAATAATATGTCGAACATTAACGAATTACGTGACTCCCCTACATTACCCCGTTCGTCCATTATTTTTATCTTCAGGAAAATTCCCCGTTCAGCAAGATAATATCTGATCTAGTAGAACCCACAGTTTGTCAGCCATCAGAAGATGAATGAGGTACTAAATACGCTTCAAACAAGATTAATCACGATCTTTTACTTCCCGATGACAACAAATCCGGTCTATGCAATGAATAAGTTCCTGCTAAACATGTTGGGATATTAAGATTTCTGCCAGTTTATCAATTAACTTTGGCGATTGTTTTTTGGCGAGTATTCTAAACTTGATACAAAGTTCTAAATTTTATTTTTAAAATCCTTCATTCGTAAACACTATTATATTAAACGCTAATTGCAAAGATTTACCGCGCTTTTAAAAACAAATATACTTTCCGACAGCTGTTTTCCCATCTCCGCCAACTTGATGTTGGCACGTATTTCCAGAATAGAACAGGTGTTAGAATTATCTGTTCAATTAGAGAGCTATCTTGGGAGCCAAAACAATCTTATTCATCAAAAAATAAATAAGTTTTACTTCCCTTTAATAAGAACTTCAAATAAATGCATTGTTACTGTATGTGTTTGAAATTTTAGTTGTTCAATAGCGATGAAAGGAGGAAAACGAAAAACAAGCACACGCAATGCAAAAATATGCAATCCCTTTGAGACTTGACTGAGGTTCAAAATTTCGAACTCCGTCGTCAACGGTCTTGTTTTAACTTTAAAGTGTGACGTTAATTAATAATCAAACCAATAGGCTCAACTCATGACGATCACATGATAAGGACAAACACGTGCCCTCCATTGATTTCAAAACAGACGTTAAACTAATTGTACTTATTGTTCAATTTGTAAAATTACAAATTTTAGAATAGGGTAAAGATGTTTAAATGTTGTAAAAAACTTTCTTCAAAAAGATTTTAAAATTTTTTTAAAAAAATCTTATTTTATGCATGCACTTTTAAACAAAATTATTTGCGTTATTATTGTGAAGAAATATGTACTTCTTAAGAGACAGTTTCTACAAAGAGTATATAAAAGTTGGCAACAATGAAATTCATCAACTGATTAGCTGGAAACACATGATTGATTTTATTGTGTAACTATGACGTTACATGAGTTTTTGAATTGATTGGCTAGAAACACATGATTATCATCATCACGTTGTGATATGGTTGTTCTATGGTGACCATATCTTTGATTGTCAGCGTGAATTAGAGGTGTGGAATTGTCAAATTGAATAGACATTTTAAAATTCTTAATATGACTTTATTAAGAATATAACTTAAATCTCTAATAATTTAGATAAATTTTAATAAGTTGAGAAACTAATAAACCAAACACACAGCAATAGTCAAACTGGATCGCGTAATTTAGACCACTTATCTAAATAATTATATTATCCGCCTACTTTCAATTCTGATAATATTACAAGTCCTAATATCAAATAATCAGTCCTACCTTAATTCAAGCTAAGGTTCTATCACGGTACGAAGCACCTGGGCGCGCGTGCAATGGTATGCACCTTGTATCAATGTGGCTGATTATCTCGGTAACTTTATGAAGGCTGTCAATTCACACTCGTATCTCTTCCTAACATAACTTTCCCCTAAATTGCCATTCTGCTTACTGAAACTTCTGTTCTTTTAAAAGCTATCTTATTTGCATTTCACTTCTTGGATTTGGGTTGGAAAAGATTTGCCATTAATCTTGGCCGTCAAAGAACCCAGAGGTTATGTTACAGAAAAGAGAGACGCGTAAGCCCGTCACAACGTGACTAAGACGTCACATAAATTTAGCCCATTAAGCAGAAATATGTAAAGCATATGATATAATCATGTTAACGGACACACTTTTCAGAGATATTTGTACAGCAAATTAGAAAACAAAAACATTAGTAAATGTTTCACGATCGCAATAAACAGAATTATACTTTTTCATGTTATTGAAGCAGAAAAGGAAATATATGAATTAAATTATGCAAAATATGTAATATGCTTAATTTAAAGTGTTTTAATTTTAGGCAGTATCACTTTCTTTTTGGCAGTATTACATAAATAATATTGTCGGATCTACATTTAACGACGTAGCTAAAACAAGGAAAAAAGTTCGTTATGTGGAAAATCCGTTACATACAGTTTTCATTCGTAAAATGTTCCAAGAAAAAGTTCACAAAATACAGATTCGTCTAATGGAGGTCCGACAGTGTTAAATTTTAATATTATTATTCAAATTTCCAAACAGGAGTTTTAAAATTAAAAAGTAGATTCATTTTACATCTATAGTTATGAATAATATGTAATATTTAACGTGAATATCTTAAACCATGTAAAGCACAATTAACACCGATTTGCAAAAAGTAACCAGTAAATAAATTATATAAATAGTTAAATATTTTATTAAGAAAGTTGAAAATATTATATTATTGAAATACAAGTCTTAGATTGTTATTTATTTACCAAAAGAACTTCTTTCTTATTTATTCAATAACAACATTTTAGAAATAAGCCAAAAAATGAAAAAATAAAAAATGTATCATTTTTAATAACACATAAAAGCTGCATTCTAAAGAATCAAAATATTATTTGTTACAATCGAGATAAATCGTAACTTATTTTTAAAATTTTGTTCAATTTTATTAAATTGAAATATAACATTAGGATTTAAAAATAGTTACAATCAAGAGAGAGAACATAAAACAAGTATTTATAAAATATTTGTTGAGAAATTGGAACTATTACCTGCTTTTTTAATGTTTTCTACGTAAAATAAACTGTAATGTATCCTTTGATTGATTATTGCTTATTCTATGGCCTTTTTACAAAGGTAGTATACATATCATATTATGAAATAACGAATTTTAATAAGATATTTTTTTAAAAAAATGCTAATAAATTAAAATATTCTCATTAAGATTTATGAAAAAAATGAAATCCTCTCACTATTTCGATTTCTCTTATAAGTAAAAGGAAAATTTATAAAACCATAATGAAATTTTTCACGGCAAATGTTATTTTAGCTCTGAAATTATTTTTCAACAAAACTTTAGTCATTCTAATTAGGAAGTTTTAAGTTACAATATTATATTATCATAACATTTGAGCTTTAAAAAGTAAAGGTTTAATGAGTTAGAAAATTAGAATAGTAATTATATTTAAAATTAAATCAAAGGAAATTAGAGCATATTCAGATAAGAATATTCAAATTAATATTAATTAATTGCTAACAATAGACCTTGGTGGCTACATAAAGAATCATTAATTAGCAAGCTTAAACAATACTTTAATTATTTTTGCTTTAAAACAGTTTTATCAAGATCAAAAGATAGCAGACCACCTACCGGAGACTAATATAACACACAAAACTGGAGCAAAGCAATTAGTTTTGCAACAAATGAATTGTCGTTAGAAATTCCAATAAGCCATTACGTATATGGTTCAGAAGCATGTATTGAATGTGTTATATAAGGGGGGAACCGTACGTACTATTAATTCCACAACATGTGCAAGAACAATAAAAAGTAATATTTTCGCATAAAACCATTGAAGCGAACTGTAGCATTTCTGAAAATCTGGAAAACTGGAATTTTTCCAGGAAAAGTCAACAATTCACAGCGTGAAGTATAATACCCGAGCGATGGTGTTGAACAGGAGACAAATTGCTAAATCCGAAAAGATACGTGTATTTTATTTCTTGTTGTTACCACTAGAATGGATTTTGCTTTCAAAATCTGATTTTCTAATGATGATGGAGAATGGGGAAAATGTTCTGCATTGTGTAATTAATTAATTTAATTTTTAATTAAATACTAATGTGGTTTTTAAATAGGATTATTAATTTTATTTCATTGTATGTTTTAAATACTTTTGAATAAATGTTAGTGAAAGATCGAATACGCAATGTGATTGTAGTGTACGCTCAAAATATCGGATGCTCTTGATCCTTACGGCTTATTGGCTGCAAAAACAATCCTATTGCATTTTATTGGTCGGTAGAAATGCCTTCTAACATTTCTTCTGTCTTCCCAGAATTCCTCTCTGACGATAGTAATATTCTAACCGAGTATTGGCTATGTTGTCAGGGAATAAGTTTATTTTTAATAATAATCATGCTTTATTACTTTGCTCTCAACGCACAATTTAATTTTTCATTAAATATTAATGTGGTTTTTAAATAGGTTTATTAATTTCTTTTTACAGTACGCTTTAATTATTTTAAGGTATCCGACTACGTTCAGAACCGGGATTTTGCAAAAGCGCATAAATGGATAATTTTCATATTTAGTGTCACTTAGATTAGAATACATGTATAAAATTGTTTTAAGGACATTCTGACAAAAAAAGTATTTAAATACATTATTTTGGCAAAAAATAAAAATAGCATAATGTATTTTGGCAATACATTATTTTGACAAACTTAGAATAATCTTTTTTCAAAATGTTCTCCTTTTGTGAAAAATGCTTCTATTATAATAATATTTTGCCTGTATATATCTCAGACCTCTGTACAGAGACTCAACTATGAGTTTTGAAAAATTTACGTTATTTTCCGAGTTACCACCCATTGAAATAGTTATCGGAGTTTTTTTCTTAAAATTGCTCCTTTCTGTTGTCGTAAAATATGGATAAACCCAATTTTAACTTATATATTTCAAAAATTCTAGTTGAGCCTCTGTAAAGAGATCTGAGTTATATACAGGCAAAACATTAAAATAATAGAATAATTTTTCACAAAAGGAGAACATTTTGAAAAAAAGATTATTCTAAGTTAATTTTTTGCTAAAATATTGTATTTAAATAATGTTTTTGCAAAATGTCCTTAAAACAATTTTATACATGTATACTAATCTAAGTGAAACTAAATATCATGAAAATTATCCAGTTATGCGCTTTTTTAAAATCACGGTTCCAAACGCAGTCAGATACCTTAAATCAATGTTAGTGAAAAATCAAATATGTCATGTGAGTACTAAATGCTAACAACCCATTTAAAAAAATATTTCAAGAAAATAATATTTATAAAACAAATATTTCTTTATATTAGTCAATATATATAGAAATACGTCATCAACTAGAAAATATTATTACAAAATATTTCTTTTTATTAGTCAACGTGATTGTCAATAACTTATTAACCAGAAAATATTTCTGATAAATGTAAAAAAAAAAAAAAAAAATGAAAATACAGTTTCGAAATTTTTCTAGACTTTTCAAATAGAAAAAAAAATAACAGATTGAGGAAACACATTTAAAAATTATCCATAAAAAGAAAAAAAACTCAAGAGACTTTTAATTTAAATTTTGAATGGAACTTTTTATGCAATATTTTAAAGTATATAAGATTTCGGTGCATTTGAAATAAACTTTTAATTACGTGATTTTCTCCCGTAGTATCCATAAATAAGAAATAACACAATAAGTTATAATTTTTAATTTTGTTATTCTCGCTATTTGTTAGAACCAAGGAATAATATTGCAATAAAAATCATGTACAATCATGCGCTGATGCACTTTGTAGGTTCTCAAAGTGATTCCTACGGAATTCTGAAGGTTCACGTGACTCAGAGGGGATGCGTAACAAATTAATATTAATTTGGGGGTATGTAGTCAAGGTAAGGGGCCTACGAAAAGGTTAATATAAAGTAAAATATTTGTGATCCCTTTCCAATTTTATAGAAGTTAAACTAAATGAAAATCATGATTTTTATGAGTTAAAAAACTTTGGATAAAATTTTAAAAATTTAGAGTACAATAATATAGATAAATACAGTAATACTTCGAACTCACGTGATACGTGGGACCGAGTGATAACGGCGAAAGTCGGGGTATAATTTCGCATATAAATACATATAAATAAATTTTATTTGGGACTGGAGATGAAAGAAACTAATAAGCTACAGAAAAAAAATTGTTTAGTAAAAATCTTAGCTAACTTAAATACAAAATCGCAAGCGGAAGTTATTTTGACGCGGAAGGTTTAATAAAATCTAACACAGGGGTGGGCAGACTTTTACCTTGTAAGAGGTCTAGTTTTAATTTTTTCAAGGTTTTGCAGTCCACCTTGTGACGTAGGTGGGATGAGTAAAAAAAAAAAGCTCAACAATATTTGGATTTTATCAATAATAAATACAGAATATGTGTACTTAATATAACTACAGTAAAAAAACTTACTCTTTTAAAACTACTTTTTAAGTAAAACGCAAAATACAACTATAATAACTATACCCATAAATTTAATAATATCAAATGATGCATTTTCAAACAATTCACAATACATAAAAAAATAAATAGTTTTCCTTTAAAATTAGTTCTCGTAGCTATAGTCTCATAGAAGACTTAGACTTCATATTATCCGCCCCCCTCCTCCCAGGCTTGAATACCTCGTTATATACAGTCGAGCTTCTATATTGCGAATTTTTCTATACAGCGAACTTTTTCTTGGAACCAAGAACATTTCAAGATTTTCTTCGTTAACTAACCTCTATAGCGAAGGGCATTTTCTATGTAACGAACTTTTTCTTTTGTGATTCAATTTTTTCCCCTCTATTTTTAAAGTATTTCTGGACATTTCAAGTTATTCTCTCTTTTAACTCATTTTATGGTGGTCATAAATCTTGAACTGATTTTATTAGGTGCCTAACTCGAAGAGAGCAATAGAGTGCTGGGCGTTTCATTCAAGAAGTGTAACTTTTAACTTCCATTATCTGGTTCACTAGAAACATCTTCGATCTTTCCTTTTGTCCTCAGTGGAGTTGTCCCGTGTCCCCGTGTTCTAGTTATAAAATAATGTATGTTTAATATTACTTGTATGCTTTAAATTAGAAAAATTCCTTTATAAAATTATTTTGTATAAAATTATTTTCTTAATATTGAAATTACATTGTAGTCTTCGATGTTCTTTTTCCTTGTTTTTATGGCAGTTTTTCTTTCTTTCTATTTTTGATGGGTAAGATATATAAAATAAACATATATTAATTTTTAAAAAAAGGTGTGTATAATTACTTTTAATATATAGTGTTTATAAATTTAAAATTTGTTTCATGTGGTCTATAAAGTATATTAAAAGATGAACCTCTATATAACGAATTTTCTTTATAACGAACTTTTTCTTGGATTTAGTGACCTAAATAATATAGAGGTCCGACTGTAATTAGTAACTGCTAATCTTACACTGGATTCTAAGTGGTCATCTGTGAAACAGAAATGATATGTTGTCTTATTTATATTCTTCGTTCAAAATGTAGATTCACACTGATAAGTAGAGCGGAAGAACAATGTTAAATAAATTGCAGCTTTTTTAAAATTGGGATACTTTACTTCGTGTATTAGATTCCAAAAGTTATTCGTTGCAAATTATGTCGTTTTGAAGGAGAAAAAAAGCTTCGTTTTCCTCGAGAGATAAAGAGAACGTGTAACATATTTTTAGTTATATTTTTCACATCAACATTGCCCATGAATGCAATTTTTGATTCTAATCTAGTAAATTCTTGAAAACGTCTCCCAAATTTGGGTTGCAGTTTTATTCGCGGGTGTTTCCATCATCTTGATAACTACCTGTGTTTCTTTTAGTATGCGAGTGTAACACTTTATGTGAAGGCGGTCACCCCAAAATGTCTTGGCGGTCCACCAGTCGATCGCGATCGACTTAATGACCACTTCGGATCTAACAAGTAGTCTGATGGATCAAAGATATTTTCTTTTTCACCAGCGAATTTTTCTCGCAGCATGCTAATAGTTTTCTTATGCCTTGTTTTGTTGAAAAAATACGCTTCTTGTTGGAGTCCGTATTTTCTATAAAATTTGTAACCCTTTTTCAATGAAACTGAGACTTTCTGTCAAACTACCAATCATCATTTGAGATTTTGATTGTATTGAGTCTAAAGACTCAAGTTCGTCAATGTCTTGCTTTTGTTCATGCATTTCTATAAGCTTATCAATTGTCAGCTCCTGATCGTGGAATCCAGTAGTTCTTGAGCGTCAACACTATCCACTCCTAAATGTATGTACCTGGCAAGATGGACAAATTCTTCAATCAAATTATCAATATCATTAGGCTCTGGCACTAATTTCACGGAAATTTTACAGTGATGGAAAAAAACAAAAACAAAAAACAACGAATCAGCGAGATTTAAAAATTGTGTGACCCCGAATTCGCGTAAGTCGCGGTATTACTGTACATAAAATACAGGTAATGACAAGTATTAAAAGGTGTAGTCGAGCCAATTGCGGGTGCTGCCATTTATGCAAGTTTAGTTTAGCAGAATAAAAATAGTCATGTGGATCTAGTTAACAGTTTTATTTTGTGAATGTCCTTTATTTTGTTGTCCGAGATGAGTAATGTAAGCAATAAATTTTCTTTTGTTTTGTGTAAAAAGCAGTATTATTATTTCTATTAATTGTTAATTGTTTAAATTCGAAATGTATGTATTAAATACAATTGATATCTTGTGTATAAATTTATTGCCCCAAATTGTACTCCGGGCATTTAAAATGAGTTTGTAATTTTTCTATTATGCAATGAAATAAAGATCGTTCATATTTGGGGTTCAAGGCCAAACTTTCGCTATTAAAAGGGGACATGGTAAGTTTTGGAACTACAGATGTAAATAATTAAGCCCAACAGCCTAACAAGTAGAAAAAAAGGATATTAGTGTAAGATAATTAAAGCTAAATAAAATGTTAGAATAATTTTCTAAATTTTTAATATATTTCATATTTTAACTTGTTTTTTAATTTTTGTAAATAATTTAAGAATTCCACTATTTATAAAAATAATCTTATAAAATATATTTACTTATGCATAGTTATCTGTTGCAAAATGCAAATAACTATTAAGCAATTTCTATTAATTAAACTGTTTTAACTTCCATTATAATATTTATTTTGCATTTTTAAGAAGTTTTTTGCTTTATTTAAGTTTTGTTGTTGCTGTTGAGCTCCTTTTTACTTTTTAGTCAATTCATAACTTACAAATTGGAAAATTCTGAACTGATGCTTTAATTTTATTCATTTAAAAGAATGTGTTCGCCAAATGAATGAGGGCCTAAACTCAACGCGAAACACATTTCTATACAGAAAAATGACTCAATTATAATTGTAATTCAAACATTTGTTTACAATATAGCATTGTTTAAATCTAAAAATGTTCCATAAATAATTAATTTTTTGCTCTCAACATGTGAAAGGATATCTCATTTAGTATCATGGTATAGGGAAAAAAATGCGAAACACATTTTAGACCAGAAAATATGTGTCAAATAGATTAAAATCGCCTATAGCTTTGTGGACTAAAAGGTTTTTTCCGACCATTTATCAACGGCTTAAATGTAAGAATTTTATTACTGATTTCAAGTTATCCCAGATTCTAACAGGACATGGAAATTTTAATAGATATTTATCTAGATTTAATTTAATTGGTAGTGATATTTGTTCTTGTGGTCAGGATGCTGAAACTGTGGAACATGTATTGTACTGTAAACTTTATTTCTGTAAAAGAGAAAATTTTAGAAAGGAGTTAAAACGTTTAGGTATTTCCCGGCCACCTGTTTTGTCTTTGTTGGTTAAATGTACTGAGAGCCTAAATGTCTTAAGAAAATTTGTCTACTTTATAGATTTTTAAAGTTTTATATATATTGGTACCTGCCTTTTTTATATCTGTGTATTTCCACTCTTCCTTTTTATTTTTGTTTTGTCTTGTTTGTTTGTTTTTTCCCTTTTTTTCCCCTCCAAATTTGTTTTTTTATGATTTAATTGAGTTACCACTTACGTCCGTAAGCCTCATGTTATTCATTGCGGAGCATGAGGAATTTTGCGAATAAATTAAATTAAAAAAAATTGATTAAAAATGAGTGGTATGATAAAATAAGAGGTTCTCTATTTCAGAGTGAAACCAGAATGCAGTATTAATCTTTGAGCACTTTTATATAAAAAAATAGTCCGAATTTGAGTCATATTCTTTAATATTAACCAAAGACAGTCTTAAATAACTTTCTTTGTATGAATACCTACCTAAAAACAAATAAAATGTCAAACAATAAAATATCACAATTACTAACAAGGCGCAGTAAAATTATAATATAAAAAAATAAAGAAACATGTGGGAAATAAATTTATTAATGCAGAATTTTTTTTTCTACGTTTTTAATCAAGTTTATTTGAATAAACAGCATGAGCCTTCATTAAATATCAAGAACTACTTCTTCTAAATAGCACAAAAAATGTTACATTAAGCTGAGATCCACGGTACTATAAGAGACTTAAATGGCCCAGAAGATGAACTTCCTTTTAAAGCCTACATTGTGCAAGAATAAAAGAAGATGGAACTATTTCTCATACAGCCTAAGTCGTACGCCGTTCTTCCTAATGGATCAGCATTAAAGCTTCTCCTGCGAAAGTGACGGACAAGTAGCAGATATTCCATTTTGCTGAAGTTATTTTCGACTTTCATAAAGAATTACTGTGGAGAAGAGTAGAAAAAGGGGGAAATGTATTAAAGAAAATGGAAAGAGAGGAGAAATCTAAAATGTTTTTGTTGATGGCGACCCAGTTTCGCAAAGATTTAGAGATTCTCTGTGGAATATTCACACCTACAAAAATTACGACGAAGGGAAACAGTATTCCCTGAGGTAGAATTCCGTGGTAAATTTTTGCTGGTGAGGGAAAAAAAACAGAAACTGAGATGAGATATATGCATTAGTAAAACACAAAAGTAGAAGTTTAAAATTTTTCAACGAATAAATTGCTTTTGTTTCAACGTGAGAACTTTTATCATATTACCAATATAAATAAATCATAATTTAGATAAAAATAAATACTAAAATGATCGGTTATGTAGTTATGTGAATATATATTTCCTGAATTTTTTATAATACATATCTCGATATCGAATAAGTACTGTTTTCTGTAAAGGATATCATCTCATTTATTTCATAAGCCAAAATATATGTTTAAACAAATAAGAATGCATACATATGAGATGTATAGTACGAGTTTAAAGATTTTATTATTTATATGTTACCGTTAAAGTGTATAACTCCAGTTATTGCATACAATAACTAGGTATTTCATGAAACAGCTAGGCGAGTCAGTTAAAGTATACAATTTATGGAAAATTTCATTATTTACTACTAAGAAATTACTATTTATTCTATGAAATAAGTAATGATGGCTGTTAAAGTAAAAAAAAAACAGCTTGAAAATTATTTTGTAAATTAATTGGTCATAAATAGCTAACATCTCTCAAAAAATACATTTCATGCCCATTGCGGATGATTAATTGATAAATTAAGGAAAAGCAGATGATATATCTTAAAATTCAGAGTATAACGCGCACCAATACTTTCAAACTGCCTTTTTTACTTTTCGGTATATTCGCCATATACCGCGCACCTCTTTTTTACATAGAAGTCTGATATGTACATATGCAGTGTTTTTATGTTTTGAGGTCATTTATTAGACGTATTATCCCAAGCACTTTAAAAAAATTAGTGTAACTATGGAGCTACAATCTTTTAAGATCATAAGGAATGTCACACGTCCTTTAAGTAAACAATATTTTGATATAAGAAGATTACAGATTTTTTTTTTGGTTCATCACTTTTTCATTTTTAAATCCCTCATTTTGGTACCCGGCGTATAAAGGGCACCCATAAATTTTGATCTTATTTTTTTTGTGTTAAAAGTGCACGTTATACGCCCAATTTCACGGTAATTTACTAGTATTATTGCTCATTATTGCTAACAATAACTAAGCAGAAAAAGGAAAAAATATTATGTTGCAGAAATAGTTACATTTAAATATTATCAAAAAATACATGCTGAGAAGAAAACTGTTGCTTCATAAAAATATTATGTAAACTTTTTCAAACACAATATTAATTTAAATTTTATGAAATACCATTCTTTTACTTTTCATTACTTATTAGAGCAAGGATTTCTGGGATGACACTTTGAATTGGGATTCAAAATGATTAAAAGCAGCTAGAACCAGTTCAAAGATCTTTCCAGTACCATATTTCATACTTTCACGATCAAGCAATCGTTATTCTTCAGAAAATTTAGTTAAATCCTAAAATTCAATAATTTTATGTACTTTAACAGACTTGTCTAGTCATTTCGTGAATTACCTAGTTATTCTATGAAATAACGGATTTTACAATTTAACGGGAGCATACAAGGTATGATAAATAAACAAACAAACAAGACTAAGCGTTAAGGTATCCGACTACGTTCGGAACCGTGATTTTAAAAAAGTGCATAAATGGATAATTGTCATGATATTTAGTGTCACTTAGATTAGAATACATGTATAAAGTTCTTTTAAGGACATTTTGACAAAAAAATGATTTAAATACAATATTTTGGCAAAAAATTAACTTAGAATAATCTTTCTTCCAAATGTTCTCCTTTTGTGAAAAATGCTTCTATTATAATAATATTTTGCCTGTATATAGCTCGGACCTCTCTACAGAGGCTCAACTATGATTTTTGAAAAATTCACATTATTTTCAGAGTTACGACCAATTTAAATAATTATTGGCGTTTTTTTCTTAAAATTGCTCCCCTCTGTTGTCGTAAATTATGTATAAACCCACTTCTAAGTTATATATTTCAAAAATTCTAGTTGAGCCTCTGTACAGAGGTCTGAGCGATATGCAGGCAAAATATTATTTCAATAGAAGCATTTTTCACGAAAGGAGAATATTTGGAAAATGGGTCATTCTATGTTCATTTTGTGTCAAAATACTGTACTTAAATAATTTTTTATTGTAATACTTAATTTGCATACATATAATACTTTACTTTTTATTGTGTACTTAATTTTTTACTGAAATATTGTATTTAAATAATTTTTTGTCAAAATATCCTTAAAACAATTTGATACATGTATTCTAATCTAAGTGACACTAAATATCATGAAAATTATCAATTTATGCACTTTTTTAAAATCATGGTTCCGAACGTAGTCGGATACCTTAAGCTTGAATAAAGAGTGGATTTGGCTTTTTGTTACCAACAACTATTTTGGTAACGTCATCCCACACATCTCCTTTATCCATGTGGTCAGTTTCGCCTTAATCGATCACTTCAGTTGCGAGTACTATTTCATTGAGTGAACACATGCAACTGCATTCTGCCATAAAAAAATAGAATCAACATCTAGTTTCTTGGGAAACTTAAGAAATCAGCTACGAAATCAGCTCAAATTTTGACCGAGGCTTATGGAGATGAAACTTTGTCTTGTGCACATGTGTTTGAAAGGTTAAAGCAGTTTTTAGGGGAAGGGTCAGTGTGGAAGATGATGAATCTGTTGGGCACCACAGGTCAGCGATTACAGCCCAAAATGTAGCCAAAATTCGTGATATTAGAAGGTTCTCATTCTCATAAATGGCCAGACTGTTGATCAACACTATTACATTAAAGTACTAAAAAGACTTCATGGAAAAATTGGGGGGAAAAGGACATAATTGGGGAGTGATGACTGGCTGTTGCACCAAGATAATGCACCGGCTCACACGGCCCTATCTGACCAGCTAAAATATTATTGTGAAGGGGCATCCTCCTTATTTACCTGATTTGACTTGATGCGACTTTTTCATATTTCTTACAGTTAAATCTTGCTTAAAAGGATCCCATTTTAGCTCAGTTGAAGATGTTCAGGCAAAAACGGAGAATTTCCTGAAGGGCCTTTCAAAACCCTCGTTCCAGAACTGTTACCAGGAATGGCAACACCGAATGTAGAAGTGTGTGGATATTGAAGGGAACTATTCTGAAGATGATACTATCACAGTGATCTGATTTTGTAAGTTCAATGATTTATTGGACCAGTCTCGTTTAGTGTGTGTGTGTGGGGGGGGGGGGGCTCACCTTGTATATAATTATACACGAAACCAAAGAGCAAAACTTTTTCATTTTTTCTTTTCTCTAAATTAACCAATTGGATGAAGATCCTTGAATCACAAAGGTTCTATTAAAATTAAAACTGAGTTTTTTCAACCGTGTAACCCCAAATTGAGTTATTAATTTTTTTTCGTAATCGTAATATGTCTGCTATCTTTTATAGAAAAATGACTTCTAGGAAGCAACAAAGAAGTGCTTCGGTGATTTGGCACCAGTCGTACAAAATTACACCCGTGTTTTATCGACATGAAGCAAATCATGTCATACAAGGACATTAAATATTAAAATAAAACGTTTCTTCTATATTATCTTTTATTAAAAAACTTGCCCTTGCAAAAAGAAGCATATTAAGCAAAGGGGAAACAAGTACTATAAAAAAGCAATTTTTAGGTCAATTCCTACTTAGATCAACAAAGAAAAATTTTATTTTAGCTACTTTTTATTAAATAGTTACAATTAATATGTGTATACATATGTCAGAATCACAACATTCAGTGCTAATTAATTTTTATTAATTATCATTAAAGTATCGTATTGTCATCCAAAACAATAGTGTATATAATATTTCAGTTCAACTGAATGCTTTAAAACGTGAGAAAAAAAATCTTTTAAAGTTTTGACCCAAGTCGCTAAAAATGAAACCAACGTAGCTGTATCTGTAATTCTTTAAATAATTAGTTTCATTCAATTAATTTTAATTAATTATAATTAAATTATCGCATTTTTACCAAAAACAATAGTGTATAGAAAATTTTAGCTCAAATGAGCGCTTTAAAATGTGAGAAAAAAACCTCTTCAAGTTGTGACACAAGTCGCCAAAAGGGTCACTAAGTCGCCGAAAAGGATGCCAATGTGGCTGTATTTGTAATTCTTTGAATAATTAGTTTTAATTAATTAATTTTTATTAATTATAGTTAAATTATTGTATTGTTGTCCAGAATAATAGTGTATATAAAATTTCAGCTCAGTTGAGCGCTTTAAAATGTCTTTTATCAACCATTGGAAATTCCACCAAGATAAATAAATAAATATATAGAGAATGTGAGCTAGTAGTAGGAATTGAAAAAATAAGAGCCAAAAATATTTCTTGGTATTTAGGTAAAGAACTGCAACATAATTTAAAAGAATATACTTGGTAAGTGGTTCTCAGGTAGAATTTGACTTAAAAAATCCATTTTTGTTACGAAACAAAGTTTTAAATTTGAATTATATATTGTTTTTTTTTTTTTTGGTAATTTCAAAACTGAATAATATATTTGTGATAGTTAACACAAGCATTAAAAAATTGTCGAGACTTCACAAGATAATCCGGAAAACGAATTTGGAAATTTCTTTCAGTTTCTCTAATTTAAAAGATTTGCTGCATTTTTTTTATGTAAACAAATGGTAAAAGGTCAAACAAATTACAAATTAAAGCTGAGATTAATATTTGAAAATCAGTAAGAAAGAAAGTCAAAACAGAACTTATTCAATTTTGTTACAGTATCTTTAAAAAAAATAAGTGTAGATAGTATAATACACAATTTCTAAAAATGAAGAGATCGAAAGACTTATTTTGAGCAGCAAAAAATAGCATTTATGTAGTGCACTGTTTTGAGTATGATGAAAGAAACAGTACCTACGGTATTAGAAATACTGACATATCTAAAAAATAAATAGTTTAATTTATGAGGTAGTTATCAATTATAATATTAAAGAAACTACGAACTATCATTTTACAGGTAGGAAACTTTCTTATTTTTCTACTCAGTTTTTAGAATCTAGTTGATTATTTTTAAAAAAAGTTCTAAGCTCGTATTTTGCGTATTATTACCCAACATAAAATTTTATCACAACTTATTAGTTGTTTTTAAATTCTTTATAAATCAATAAATTCAAAAGTTTCGATATCACTAAATAGTAAACGCAAATTTGAAAATAAAAACTCTCTATACATACTTTCCAAAAGCATACAGCAAAACATTTTTTAGAATGCTTTATACTGAGCTTATAAAACTTTTCCAATATGACCAATTCAGAGATATTCTACAATCATTAAAGGCATCTGGGATCACGAAATATTGAAGCAATTACCTGCGCTTTGATATCTAGCTACATTCTTTATAATCATTAGTGCACAAAAAGGTTATGAAACTCGGGTTTGAATTCCAGACATAAACACATTAAAAGATTTTGGAAACATAACTTCTTTTTTAAAAAAAATAATGGTTGGAACACAAGACAATAATGTTTTATAGTTATACCTACTTCAATAGCTGAAACTCTACCGATTTTGATAAAAAAGAAATGTGAGCGGCGTTTTTTCAAAGATCATCAGTGATTGTAAAATTAAAGGTAAAAAGATTTGTATTGAAGAAACAAAACACAAAAAACATATAAACAGAAAGTTATTTTGTTTTTTAAATTAAATTTGCTTAAGATGTTACATAATTACCATTTTTCATCATTTAAAAGTTTTATTTAGTAATATTTCTTTGAAAAAGTAGTAAACTGGGATATGAAGAAAAAAAGTTTCAAGTTAGTGTATAATTTTTCACTCTTTATTTGTTTTATTTAATTATAGAGTAATTTTGAATATATATAAATAAAAAAAAAATAAAACAAAAAATTTCTGAATTTTTTCAAAATTCTTATCGTGATATAATAATCAGCTGAAATATTTGAAACATGTCAGATATTCATGTATATATGAATTTCCGACTCTGAAACATATTTACTGCATTTTAATACTAATCGTCTAAAAAATACCAATCGTCTAAAATCTTAAGAAAAAATAAGTCTTTCAATAAATTAAGTTATAATTTTGTTTGTTTTTTAAATTACATTAAGATGTTTTAAATATTTTGATTTCACTAAGTAAAAAATTTATGAGTTTTAAGGTATTAATTTTATAGAAAAATATGATATGTCTCTTTACAAAAACTGCAAATATTCTCGAAGATCTGATCACATGATTCAAGAGTTGTAGAATATTGACAAGATGTTAATATTCGGTAAGGGGATCACATTTTAATAAAATCTTCATTCAAAGAATTTAACTTTCACAGGTAACCAAATATACAAATTCATTTGATGTTATTAGCATCATTGTAACCTCCCTTGTCCTAATAGATGTAACTGACTGTCCCAATCAGCATAAGCGCCCTCTAAAGAAACCTATTTTCAGTAGAGGCCAGGTGAAAAAAGAATACGGTCTCTATGATAAAACATTGCATGTTCCTTGCCCATTATTTTTTGTTAATTGCATGTGTTTTCTTTTTGTAACCTAACTTAATTTGATAAATTATTGTTACACTGAAGAGAAACTCTACTGAACCCAACTCCGAATTTATCACTTTTTTAACTTTTAAACATATACAAATATACAAATTCATTTGATGTTATTAGCATCATTGTAACCTCTCTTGTCCTAATAGCTGTAACTGACTGTAACTAGCTCTCAACATCCAACATTCTACATCACCTCATTTCAAGTTTACCAGTATTTAGAGCGCCTTAACTTTTAAACGAGAAAATAAGCACATCATCATAAAATGGTTGATTTTTCTTTTTGTACATTTAATGTTTACAACATCGAATATTTATATCATGTGAAGATAGTCTAATTATGATTAAATCTTTTTTTAAATTATAACATCATAAATTTAAGTTATTTCATTTATCTGGAGTAACATCCTTTTATAGAATGACCAAAATAAGAATACAATTAATGCGCTGATAAAATGAAATATGGGTACAATATTTTGTTGGGAAATCTAGCAGATGATCATTGAAGAAGAAGGCACAAATCACAGTGATATTCGTTTTTTGTTTATAAAGAATCTAGATACTTATATGAAATATGTCTGAGAGAAGAAAAAAATCCATAAAATACAAGAGAATGATAAATATATTCTAGGAACAAGAAATCGGAAAATCCTATAATAAATATAAAGAATGGGTGAAAGATTTCGACGTGGGGCTGTCTTGTAATGTAGGGCAGAGGAAATATTTTATTTAGTTATATTTTACAGAAAAATATAATTTTTTTTCCCGATGCTCTCAAATCATTTTCAGATATACATGCTTATAACATCTACATGTCATATGTATGTTCGATGAGGAAAACAAAAATATTTCATATGGGTATTATTGGACAGTTTAGTTTTTATGAAATAATTCTTTAATTTTTAAAGCATATATCCCTAAATATTTCAAAGAAATTCATAAAAAAATATTTAAATATAATTGTAGTTAAAATTTTTATATTTATTCTGTTTAGAAATATAAACATATAACCATATGTACTATAGAACCATAAATTAAACAGCATACGTATTATATAAAAGAAAATCGAATATTAATTGGACAAAAAAAGGGTGCCTATCATTTTGAAAAATTTATTTTAAAAAATTATTATTTAAAAAATGTTGTTAAAAAAGTATTAAGTTTAAAACTGAATGATATATTTTTCAAACTCATATTTTCTATACGATTTACCTTCGTATTTTAATAGTGTAGATAATGCTGGTAATGTCACATAAAAATAACACAAAATAAACACATGCGATATATATGGGGTGGGTGGACTTTTACAGGGTACGGGTTACTTCTAATATTTTTAAAGTGTCACAGTCCATCCAGTGGCGTAGGTGTGGCTATTCTGAGTTAAAACGGTTTTTTAACACTTGTCACGCACTAATTTTCTAAACACTTGCTTCCGACATAGTACCCCTCTTTTAAATTATTGCAGATTACTATTTTTATTACAAAAGCACATGTAACACATGATAGTCATGTTGAATGCTTGAACAACTATGAGTGACTGCTAGACCCATGCAGCGAGCACAGAACATACGCGAACTGATGAATCTAAACTCGACGTATACATTTACATTTGTTCGTCACCGATTTCTTCTCCATTACGGGCCATGACATCAACTCGAGAACCCAACGCAGTGTGTGGGATGTCTTAATAGCCAATCCCGTGTTGTCGCATGAACAGCCGATCATTAACATTTATTCTCCCCTTCAGTAGGCGTGTAGGCAAAAATCTTCATTTCTACGGTAGGCATCACAGTGATCACTTTTTTCCCCTACAACGGCAGTGAACGTGTTAAGCGTCATCTGTCTCTTCCAATGAAGACACGTGTCATCTACACATTTATTGAATCATTTGCTTAAATAAATATAGTCGCATCGTTTGTGAAAAGCCGATTCTCCAGATCTAGATGGTGTCGGTGCTTCATATATACGTTTCTTTTATTATGCGCTTTTTAAGTCTCAGTAAAGGTGGTCAACTCAAAATGTCCGCCGGTTGATTGCGATCGACTTACTGCACATCCCTGTCTTAAACGATACAGGAAACCCCTTTCCAGAAGTTGATATACTTTGCATAACACATTTGTCGTTAGATTTAGTGCAGCAAAAAGTAAATATAGGCTATTACATTATTCTTTGTTGAATTCCAGTTCTCATACTCCCAATTATAATCTATAGAGAAATCTTGACCATTTGAAAAAAAAAATTGACCAAGAATCGACATGGAAAAATAGTTTAAAATAAGGAGAAATACCTTATACTTTGATACCCGTTTGACACGGTTTCATGCTTTCATTTAAATTTTACAAAAAGAAAAAATTAAAAATCAATATAAATCTATTTAAATTGGGATTAGAATGTCAAGTAAATTTTTTACAAAACCAACTTTTAAATACACTTTTTAATTGGACTCCAGGTATATAGTTTAAGATGATGCAGTAAATTCTGATGTAATAATGAATTTGTGAAAGGAAAAAAACTCTTAAGGAAATGGTCAAAGTGTTTCTGATTATAGAATATTCTTTATGCGAAACTGAGAAAAATTTATTAAATTTCTCCCATTAACAAAAGTTTCGTTCTCATTTTAAATACTTTTCCATATGTAGATTTTCCTTTTAGTAAAACAAAAGTATTTCCTTCATCTGCAGCTTTAAAAAGTTTTGGAATACCATATTAAACATTAATACGTGCCAAAAACAGTGTCGTGTACAAAAATAAAAGGACTTGGTACCTTAGAACAATTTTTTTCTATTTACACAAGTACACCTTATATTTTAGTATGTTTTAGAGTGTTTATACAATAAAATAATTTGAAATTTTGCATAAATTATTCATGCAATTTTAAAAATTAAATTTCTTCAAAGAAATTTTTGAAATTTTTCAAAATTTTTATCCTTTTGTATTCATTGATATTTTAGCAAGAGAATTTGTAGTAATATTCTCAAGCATATTTTAAGGAATCTTAATGGCCCATTTTACAATAAATTATTTAGTTTTTCTAAAAAAAATTTAAAAAAATGTTGAATCTTATACTAACATTTGGCAAAAGCTTAATATACTCCCGTGTACCAATTTTTTTTAAAAGTATCTTGTTTATGTTACAAAATGGATCGCTTATTTTATAACATGTATTATACGCAACTCATAGAAAAAAATGAAATTGATCGGAAAGTATTTGCGGAAGAAGTTGCATTTTAAATGCATTGATGAATAAAAAAAAAAGATACAAATTACGAAAAGTCGTTTTAAAGATTTTAACGAAGAACAAATGTTTCCATCAATTTAGAATGCTCTTTAAAAAATAACTATATACTTTTCTTATAATAGCATTTTCAGAAATTTTCACAAATTCCCAGAAATTTTCAGAACAATATTTTCCAAAATGTATCATTTTTAATACTGATTACTCTTGACCAATACAAGAAAATTGAAAGGAAAATATATAATAAATAATCAAAACCAATTTCATGCTTCTCATAATATCAAACTGTTATATTCCAAAGAAAATATTAAATGTGAATAGAAAAACAGATTTTAAAATTATTAATATTATATGTTTTTATAATGTAATTATTGTCTTAATAATTGCTATATCTTAATAATTAGAACAATAAAACGCTACAGTTATAATAAATTCAAAAAAAATTAGTTTTATAAAAAAAGCTGTTAGTAAAAGAAACAGCATGTAACTACTGACATTTCAAAAAAGAATTCGAAAGCCGAAAATATGTTTCTTTACATTCGTTAATTCGCTTCTCAAACTTTCAATATTTGCGACCCAATATTCAATCATAGTTTTCATCGCGCCCCCTCCATACAAACAATGTATGGGATTCAATAATACTATAACTTGACGCTGAAGCTACAATACACTTTAACTCTTAAGTGCCAAAGGCCTATATAAACGTCTCACTCAGTCAAAGCGTTAAATGCCCCAGACTTATATATACTTCTTTCCGTACTACGATCTTCTCTGTCCACTGTTATTCATAAAGTTTTTCCAAGGGCTTTGGAATACAATAAAAGGACCTTGACAGTGTTTGCGAAGGATTAAATTATTTCAGAGAAGGTTTTATTAATTCATTCTCCTTTTCATTTCCCTCTTCCCCCCCAAAAAATTAAATAAGCACACCTATGTGGAAAACTAAGACATTTGGGAGTGAATCCCGTAACTTTTAATCGGTAGTTTTTGGATTAATTATAAACTGTATCAAAATAAGTGTTGATTTTTGTAAAAATTTTATATATGACAAGCCCACGGGTTCACTGGTAATTCTTCTTAAGTTAGTATTGTTAAATTAGTAATAAAAAACATTGTGCAGTACTGATACATTTATGAGTGCAAATGTGTATTTTATATTTTATTATGTTAGAAAGTATTTTATTTGCTTACTTTCAGTAAATTAATACTTTTCGTTTAAATAATCTTTTGTTTTTAATTTTACAATATGCTCGCGCCTCCCTCGTAAGGTTATCATGCCCCCCTAGGGGGCCCACCCCACAGTTTGAGAAACACTGCGTTAATCCCCATATGTATAAAAGTACTACACCAATCGAAAGATAAGAATTCAAAGAAAATTGCTCAGTAAAATCAAAAAGCTGAAATCTTTTATAGAGTAATCAGTCCTCCTAAGATTGTTCTTAAAAGCTTTCTAACACACAAATGCCATAGAATCCATTAGTTTTCTATTAAGCAGAGTCAATTACTTGTAGTACAATACATCCTATAAATACCTCTCTCAAGAGACAAACTATGTACTTCTGTATGCACGGACATTTGCTGGTTATTTACTCATGCATCATACATCCAGCATCTTTTCAATAAATCATGCTTAACACCGGAAATCTTTCTAGATCGAAATGGAATGTGTATGAACACCTCGGAAACGTGGTTGTCCATCAGAATAAGATCGAGAAGAGGGAGGAGGAAGAGATCTTTTCTCTTGGAATGGAAGCCAAATGAGAACCCTGCAATTTATCGTCGCCTGTGTCAAGATGCTTCTAGAGTAGGTCACGTGGGCACCCTTCGACAGCAATGAAAGGAATGGGGAAAATAGCCTAAAAAAAATAAATAAAAGATAACGTTGTTTGCTGAGGAGGAGGATCAATGCCAACTCGAGAACAAGTGGGAAAAAGTTTTGTGTTCGAACCATTTTTTAGTTGTTCCACGCTCACAGAAGTTTAAAGAACTGGATTTTTTTTCTGTTCTTTTTTATGTTTTTAGGTATTTTTACTTCGCCTTACAATCAAACTTGGGGGGAGATCAACTTCTGGCTCCAAATCTAGCAAACAGCTGGAGGGTGAGAGTATAAATAAAAATCGATATGTTACAGAAAAAGGTGAGAAATAGTGCTTGAAAAAAGACTTATAATGTGATTACAATGAATTAAAATAGTAAAAACAATAAAAACAAGTAATATAAAAAAAAATTAAGTCAATTCCTACTTAGATCAACAAAGAAAATTTTATTTTAGCTACTTCTTAATAATAGTTACAATTAATATAAATATGTATATACTTATGCCAGAATCACAACATTAAATGGTAATTAAATTTTATTAATTATCATTAAAGTATCGTATTATCATCAAAAACAATCGTGTATTTAAAATTTTAGTTCAACTGAATGCTTTACAACGTGAGAAAAAACCATTTTCAAGTTTTGACACAAGTCACCAAAAGGGTCACTAAGTAGCGAAAAATGTTGCCAACGTGACTGTATTTGTAATGATTCAAATAATTAATTTTAATCAATTAATTTTTATTAATTATAGTTAAATTATTGTATTGTCGTCCAAAATAATCATGTATATAAAATTTCAGCTCAATGGAGCGTTATAAAATGAATTTTATTAAGGATTGAAAATTCCACCAAGATAAATAAATATCTAAATAAATATATAGAGTGTGAGTTAATAGTTGGAATATTATATAATATTGGACAGTAAAAAAATAAACAGAAAGAACAATAAAAAATATTTAAGTACAAAAATCAAGCCAATTGGCTAAATTCATGTGACGTGATTAGTCGCATGATAATGATAACCATGTGTTTCTAGCCAATCTGCTCACAAACGCATGTGACGTCATTGTCACGTGATAAATACAACCGTTTTCTAGCTAATCAGTTCATGTGCTTTGTTGTCGCCATCTTTTGCTCTTTGCAGAAACTTTCTTTTAAAAAGTACATATTTGTCAACAATAATAACGTACATAAGCATACAAAACGCATTTTATATAAAAACACATGCATAAACTAAGATTTATTTTTATGTTTTAAATTTTTTTACGATACTTTAACATCTTTAACCAATCACAAAATATGAAATTTTATCCAATTTATACATATAGAACAACAAGAACAAGTTGGTTTAACGTTTGTTTTGAATTCAATGGAGAGCACTTGTTTGTCTTTATCATGTGACCATCAAGAATTAAGCCCATTATTTTAGACATACCTTAATCGTTATGATTAAAAAGTTGGATAAATACTAGGTTGGGGAAAAAGAAATCCGTCATTTTTTCGGTGGATGGCTGTAGTGTCGATATCTCGTGAAGTATCGATCAAACAATTTAAAATTTATGCTCGTTGTGAAGGTGACATTTCACACTAAAAAAATTCTTTTACTGTTTTTTGTTTGGTCCATTCAGTTGAGAGTTACAGGGTGTTAAAAATGGAAGACAACAAAGAGAAAATTCGGTAAATTTTACAACTTTTTTTTTTGATAAAGGCGAAAATGCAAGCCAGGTGGCTGAAACTGTGAATGGTGTTTATAGTGCCGATATTGTAACAGCTAATTACTTGCAATTTTAGTATCGTCGATTCCGTTCAGGCATTTTTGATGTTAAAGATGCACCTAGCATAGGAAGGCCCGTCGTCGAAAATGTCGATAAAACAACAGAAATAATCGAAAATGACCGGCATGTTTGTCGTCGTAGCATCCTCCAGGAGCTAAAGGTCGACCATAAAACAGTTTTAAACCATTTGCGCAAAGTTGCATTCAAAAAGAAGCTCAATGTTTGGGTGCAACACCAATTAACACCAAAAATCATGATGGACAGAATTTTCATCTGCGAAGCCTTGGCCAAACGGAATGAAATCGACACATTTCTTAAGTGGATGGTGACTGGGGATAAGAAATGGGTCACATACGACAATATTGTGCAAAAACGATCATGATCAAAGAGCAGTGAAGCAGCTGAAACGGTGGCCAAACCAGGACTAACGGCCAGGAAGGTGCTACTGTGTATTTGGTGGGAATGGAAAGGAATAATTTATTATGAGTTACTTCCGTATGGCCAAACACTAAATTCAAATATCTACTGTCAACAACTGGACCATTTGAAGCTAGCTATTGACCAGAAACGGCCAGAATTGGCCAACAGAAGATGTTTTGTATTCCATCAGGACAATGCCAGGCCACACACGTCTGTAGTGACTCGCCAGAAACTCTGGAACCTTAGTTGGGAAGTTTTAATCCATCCCTCATATAATCCGGACCTGGCACCAAGTGATTACCACCTTTTTCTCGCATTGTAAAACTATCTGTGTGATAAGAAATTGGGATCAAGAGAAGATTGTGAAAATCGATAACTAGAGTTTTTCGCCAAGAAGGAGAAAGACTTCTATGAGAGAGGCATTATGAAACTACCTTTAAAATGGCAACAAATTATGCAACAAAACGGTGTATATTTGACTCAAATCGGACAATCCGAAGCATGTCAAATAAGTCTTGAATTTCTTTAAAAAATAATGGATTTCTTTTTCCCCAACCTAATAATTTAATTGCTTAGTGAAAATTAGATAAGAAATATATTTTTAATGCATTACATCAGGGGCGGGCAAATTTTTCTACGGTAGGGGACACTTCTAATTTTTTCAAGGTGTTGTGGTCCATCTGGTGGCGTGGGTGTAGTGAATTAAGGAAAAGGTCCATAATATTAATTATAATTTGATAATATATAAATACGGAATATGTACGTACCTATATAACTACAATAAAAAACACTTTTAAGACCACGTTTAAAGCAAACCGCAAGATACAAACATAATAATAGTCACAAATATAATAATATTAAATGATGCATTTACTATCAAACAATTCAAAATACATTAAAAAATAAAAAAATCATCTAAAGTTAGTTCTTGTAGTTAAAGTCAGTAAAAGTCTTTTATTCTGCCAGTCAATCTTGAATATTTCGGCATCTAGTTACAAGATACAAGTGGTCACCCCAAAATGTATTGGCGGTCCACCGGTCGGTTGCCATTG
>BMAV01025859.1:197289-211582 GCA_019973955.1 Trichonephila inaurata madagascariensis
ATTGGACAGTAAAAAAATAAACAGAAAGAACAATAAAAAATATTTAAGTACAAAAATCAAGCCAATTGGCTAAATTCATGTGACGTGATTAGTCGCATGATAATGATAACCATGTGTTTCTAGCCAATCTGCTCACAAACGCATGTGACGTCATTGTCACGTGATAAATACAACCGTTTTCTAGCTAATCAGTTCATGTGCTTTGTTGTCGCCATCTTTTGCTCTTTGCAGAAACTTTCTTTTAAAAAGTACATATTTGTCAACAATAATAACGTACATAAGCATACAAAACGCATTTTATATAAAAACACATGCATAAACTAAGATTTATTTTTATGTTTTAAATTTTTTTACGATACTTTAACATCTTTAACCAATCACAAAATATGAAATTTTATCCAATTTATACATATAGAACAACAAGAACAAGTTGGTTTAACGTTTGTTTTGAATTCAATGGAGAGCACGTGTTTGTCTTTATCATGTGACCATCAAGAATTAAGCCCATTATTTTAGACATACCTTAATCGTTATGATTAAAAAGTTGGATAAATACTAGGTTGGGGAAAAAGAAATCCGTCATTTTTTCGGTGGATGGCTGTAGTGTCGATATCTCGTGAACTATCGATCAAACAATTTAAAATTTATGCTCGTTGTGAAGGTGACATTTCACACTAAAAAAATTCTTTTACTGTTTTTTGTTTGGTCCATTCAGTTGAGAGTTACAGGGTGTTAAAAATGGAAGACAACAAAGAGAAAATTCGGTAAATTTTACAACTTTTTTTTTTTGATAAAGGCGAAAATGCAAGCCAGGTGGCTGAAACTGTGAATGGTGTTTA
Source organism: Trichonephila inaurata madagascariensis (assembly GCA_019973955.1). Classification (NCBI taxonomy): domain Eukaryota; kingdom Metazoa; phylum Arthropoda; class Arachnida; order Araneae; family Nephilidae; genus Trichonephila; species Trichonephila inaurata. The sequence continues at coordinate 198,129 of BMAV01025859.1, forward strand.
TAGTGCCGATATTGTAACAGCTAATTACTTGCAATTTTAGTATCGTCGATTCCGTTCAGGCATTTTTGATGTTAAAGATGCACCTAGCATAGGAAGGCCCGTCGTCGAAAATGTCGATAAAACCACAGAAATAATCGAAAATGATCGGCATGTTTGTCGTCGTAGCATCCTCCAGGAGCTAAAGGTCGACCATAAAACAGTTTTAAACCATTTGCGCAAAGTTGCATTCAAAAAGAAGCTCAATGTTTGGGTGCAACACCAATTAACACCAAAAATCATGATGGACAGAATTTTCATCTGCGAAGCCTTGGCCAAACGGAATGAAATCGACACATTTCTTAAGTGGATGGTGACTGGGGATAAGAAATGGGTCACATACGACAATATTGTGCAAAAACGATCATGATCAAAGAGCAGTGAAGCAGCTGAAACGGTGGCCAAACCAGGACTAACGGCCAGGAAGGTTCTACTGTGTATTTGGTGGGAATGGAAAGGAATAATTTATTATGAGTTACTTCCGTATGGCCAAACACTAAATTCAAATATCTACTGTCAACAACTGGACCATTTGAAGCTAGCTATTGACCAGAAACGGCCAGAATTGGCCAACAGAAGATGTTTTGTATTCCATCAGGACAATGCCAGGCCACACACGTCTGTAGTGACTCGCCAGAAACTCTGGAACCTTAGTTGGGAAGTTTTAATCCATCCCTCATATAGTCCGGACCTGGCACCAAGTGATTACCACCTTTTTCTCGCATTGTAAAACTATCTGTGTGATAAGAAATTGGGATCAAGAGAAGATTGCGAAAATCGATAACTAGAGTTTTTCGCCAAGAAGGAGAAAGACTTCTATGAGAGAGGCATTATGAAACTACCTTTAAAATGGCAACAAATTATGCAACAAAACGGTGTATATTTGACTCAAATCGGACAATCCGAAGCATGTCAAATAAGTCTTGAATTTCTTTAAAAAATAATGGATTTCTTTTTCCCCAACCTAATAATTTAATTGCTCAGTGAAAATTAGATAAGAAATATATTTTTAATGCATTACATCAGGGGCGGGCAAATTTTTCTACGGTAGGGGACACTTCTAATTTTTTCAAGGTGTTGTGGTCCATCTGGTGGCGTGGGTGTGGTGAATTAAGGAAAAGGTCCATAATATTAATTATAATTTGATAATATATAAATACGGAATATGTACGTACCTATATAACTACAATAAAAAACACTTTTAAGACCACGTTTAAAGCAAACCGCAAGATACAAACATAATAATAGTCACAAATATAATAATATTAAATGGTGCATTTACTATCAAACAATTCAAAATACATTAAAAAATAAAAAAATCATCTAAAGTTAGTTCTTGTAGTTAAAGTCAGTAAAAGTCTTTTATTCTGCCAGCCAATCTTGAATATTTCGGCATCTAGTTACAAGATACAGGTGGTCACCCCAAAATGTATTGGCGGTCCACCGGTCGGTTGCCATTGACTTAAGGCCCGGCCGCCCCCCCCACTGAGTTATATAGATAAATGCATTATAAAATAACTTTTATTCTATTTTTCTGCGGTAGAGGTGGGAAATTGTTTTGGCTCGCGGGTCATATTGTAGAATCAGGGTATACTGGAGCGTCTTACCTTCTTACATTGTTTGGATTTATTAGTTCACTTTGCATCTCAAAAAAGATATTGTTACGGATTTTGCGTAAATAATGTAAACAATTTGCATTTGGTTGTGTAATGCATTTATATTACTCTATGTTATATTTAATTTACGTTAAAATTGTAATATTCACAAGCAACGCCGCGCCTTACGTTATAGTGACGATTCAACGAGAACTTGGCGAAATGTTGGCGATAGAGCCAAGTTAAAATCATTTTTGGCGACCAAGTTGGCCTCCGCTTTGGTGACATTGGTGACCATGTTGGCGAGTTCAGGACCCTCTGGATTCTTCTAGAAATTTGAGGAGAAACCCACTAATTTCATGCTCTATGACACAAGTGGTTATATTTCTGGAAGTTTCCGCCGCGTTTATGAATAGAGCGGTGCTCGCCGAAACAGTCATTCTTGTTTTAACCAGCGACTAGTGAGTATTGTTTCGACCATGATTACCGATTAGTTCGGCTGTGCTTGTGAATAATCTTTTATGTACGTGTATTTTAAACACTGATAATTGTGCCTGAGTGCTGTTAAAGGTGCGAAGACCTTCTGAGATTTATTTTGCGAATATTGCTATTGAATCCTGTATTTAAAGTATTTTCTCATCACTCTTAAAGAACTGTCTTGTACTTTTTGGCTGATTTGCATAAAATCCTCGAACCCCGATCAACGTAACAATATAAATTTATCATAAAATCAATAAATATATGAAACATGAAATAGTATGGTTTTTATTCGATCTATATATTGTGCAAATTTCATATCATATATAGTAGGAAAAGATTTAATTTTAGAATCAATTTAATAAGACAAATGTACTTTCTATCACAGTTTTCTTTTTTTCTTTTATTTTTACTTGTTATAAATGTTTCATTCGTGCATGCATGTCGTACTAGTAGAAAATACGCGCTACAAATCCGAATAAATTCTTGATTCAAGGTGTATTTTCTGAATGTCTTTTGTCCGGGAAAAACTCTTTGCGAGCTGCATGTGGCCCGCAAGCCACTTCCCCCCCCCCTTCTGTTCTAGGCTAGTTTCAAATGCTCTATAATTTATGCAATAATTACAGAGCGGAGAAACGAAATTCTTCTCTAGCTTATTAAAAACATTTATATTATTATCTTTCATTGAAAGCAAAATAAAACCACTTGTAACTTTGAAAAACAAAGTAATGTCAAGTTCGAAATTTATGTATATTTTTTTAAATATATTAGAATAAGATCCCCATGCATGAAGAAATAAAAGAAAACTACTGCGCTTTATGCACAAAAATGTTTTGATTATAACATTCTTTCTCAACTCCTTTGAATTCCATATTTATTTCAGTAACTGTTAAATCTCCACCGTTTAGTTTAGGTTTCGAATGGAGAGTATGGCATGGGAAATCGCGCCCTGGGACCAAAAAAGGATTTGAAATGGTGTTGGAATTTGAAAGATTTTGTTGAAAGTTTGATTTTTTCGTATGAAGTATACCTGTTTAATTTTTAAGTTGAAATGTTTGGTGGGAAAATAAATGTTAAATTGTAAGTAGAGTTTTGCTTCAGTTACTATTTAATTATACTGAAGTTTTTTTTCAATGGGATGCATATATTAGTAACTAAGCCTTTGCGGACACGGAAAGTCCACAAATGTAAGATTCATTTCAGTGGNGGCACCATCTAGTGGCGGATCCGCTACCAAATATGTAAGCTTGAATTTATTTATATTCAAGCTTTCGTCTGATGCTGAATATTGTCGCGATTTAATTTAACCGAGAGTACAAATTGATACTCAAGGAATCCTTTATATGCCACATAATCATTTTGCATGCGTGCCTAAGATTTTCGCATCCAGAAAATCCTTCGACCCCAGCCGAGGTCGAATTCGCAACCTTGGATTTGCAAAGAGGGCACGCTACCTCTAAGCGACTGGAACCGAATATAATCCTTATGTGCGTGTGTGCATTATATACATAAATAAAATAATACAACATTTTTGTACAATTGTATTGCCGATCCCTTCTGCTCTCCCCTCTGGAGTACTTAATGGGAAAGAATACACTGTAATATTCCGGTACGTTTACTAATCGATTTACTTAATGATTTGAAAAATTCAAATATGAAATTAAACTTTTTTACTTATGAACTGATGAATCCAAGAAATGATGGAAAATGCAAAATTCATTTATTCAGAATTTTAAGTGAATTGCGAAACCACTCATTTTTCATCTCTGGTTTGAAAAAAAGGCGAAGTATTCTCAAAACCATTTCTTGTTAATTTAATTTTTCTTACTGGAACGTTTGGGGGCCAAGAAATTTTAGCATTCCATTGAATCGCAATTCATTTTTTTTATTTCTTTATTGTTATTCATTCCGTTGTATAAAAAGATCTTCATATTATATTAAATCTGCTAGTTATAATTTTTTATCCTTTGGTCATTCATACAGATGTTCTTCATTTGGTCAAATAGGAATTACGCTCATACTGGACAATTTTTGCAAATAAGTGTCATTACAAACAATAGCTAAATAATATCAAATCGGTTCAAAATATTTAGTTTTTTCTTAAAACATGTCATTTACATTTTTTTACTTATTTATTTTCATTTATTTCACACTTGCTGATACGGATTGATATTAAATAACACCAAAACTGAATTTATGCTTTAATCACTTGATAAAATCGTCATGTAAACACATAACTCCCACGCAATACGAATTATTTAGAATAATATTAAGTAACTTCAAAATGTATTTTGTAAATATTTCTAAAATTCTTACCATCTAATTCAGTGTTTCTCAAACTGTGGGGCGCGACCCCCTAAGGGGGTGTGATAACCCTGCTAGGGGGCGCGAGCATATTGAAAAGTTGAAAACAAAAGATTGTTTAAAAAATTATTAACTTACTGAAAGTAAACAAACAATTACATTCTGACCCATAATATTTTATCATTTACACTACAATACATTTATAAATGTATCAGTACTGCACAATATATTTTAAAACTAATTTAACAATACTAAGTTAAGGACAATTTTAATAATTAACAGTGACCCTATGGATTTGTCATGTATAAAATTATATGCCAATATTAACTCTTATCTTGATAATTTGTACGGTTCATAGTTAATTCCTTAAATGCCAATTAAAAATTACGTGATTCGTTCCCAATGCCACCGTTTAGCACGTAGGTAAACGTATGGGGTGTATTGAGGAAGGGGGGTGTTGGTAGAAATGGAATAAATAATCAAATCCTCTGAAATAAATAAATCCTTTGCAAACACTGTCTATGCCATTTTATTACTTTCCAAAGCCTTCGGAATAATTTTATGGATAGCAGTTCACAGAAAAGACAGTACTTCGGAAAGCCGTTTATATACGTCTGAAGCAATTAACACACCGACTGAGCAAGATGTTTATAAAAGTCGGAAAGACTTAAAAGGTTAAAGTAGTATTGTATGTTTAGCGTCAAAGTATAGTATTATTGAATTTAATACATCGTTATTGTATGGAAGGGGGCACGATGCAAATTATGATTGAATATTGGGTCGCGAACATTGAAAGTTTAAGAAATACTGTTCTAATAGAATTTTTATGTCGCATTTAAAGATACCTTGTAACGGAGGTATCAAAATATGTTAAAGTATCAAACAAATTTTTCAACAATTCATTCTCAAAACATTTACAAGATTTTTCAATTCCTACTTTTATTCCTTATTACTACTATTTCAATTCCTACTATTCCTTCCCAATATATATATATATCTTCACACAGATTTCCAATCCTTAATAAAATACTTTCTATTCATCCATTCAAGTTCAAATACATTTTTTTAAATTTGTAGTGGATAACACTTGATGTTAATATAGTGTGTTTTCAAATATTAATTCATTAATTAAATTTTAAAAAAATAATAAATAGTAACAAACAAAAATAATAGTCCAACAGCATATATACAAAGGAAAACCGTTCGTTGGGTCCCTGTAGTGAGATAGATAAGGCATTGGAGTTCTAATCCAAAGATCGTCGGTTCGAATCCCACCTGGGATGGCCTAATTTCTGAGAATGTGATTTCTTTTTTACAAAATACAATTTTATTATAATAATTAAATTTAATTGATGAATACATAATTACAAACACACAAAAAAATAGTCCAACATCCTATATAGAAAGGAAAATAGAAAATTGATTTCTATTTTGTTCCTTAATATTGTGATTCTGTCATATATATATATACATACATACAGTGGCGCACACAAGGGGAGTGTCCTGGGGGGTCCGGCACCCCCCCCCCCTCCAAAGACCTTGATTTTTTTCCCGATTGATTATAATTTTAAGTATATAATACGTAAAATTTTATTAAATATTTGTTTTTAATGATAACTTTTATTAATTAATACTAATTATTTATTCAATAATTAGTTTTTTACTGTTTTTTATTCCCCAAATCGACAAAATCAAAATGAGCATGATACAAGAATGGTGGACTTTCAACCCTGGATTCTCCCCTTGAAAAACCTCTGTGGGGTACTGTATACATATTTATATTAATTGTAACTATTTAATGAAAGGTAAATAAAATAAAAATTTTCATTGTTGACCTAGGTAGGAATCGACTTAATTTTTTTTTTTATATTACTTGTTTGATACATAAACAGCGTTAAATTTCTAAATACACACAAGTGTTTGTGTACCTGAATTCTGATGATAAGGGGGAAAGAACTCAATTTCTCTCTACACCAAGCAAATGTCAAAACTTTTGTATCGAGAATAAGTTACTACAACTTCTGCCGAGTCTTCGAAAAGGCTCCCGAGAAAGAATGGCCCAGAATGATAAACGAGAATTCTAGAGCTCCGACTGAAATATCCGCATTTCATCACTTAGCACGAGATGTCTCGTATTTTGACAGGGTTTGAGGCGAAAGCGCAAGCAAGAGAACCCTCTGTTCTTTTCTCACAAGAGCAAAAATAAATGTGAAAGCTAAGCGAAAGCACCTCAGCGCGCATTTCGGATTCAGGAAATCCAAAGACTGTCAGTCCGTGATTGAAATGAGACAATTTAAGGAACAAGTTGTCTCGGATGTGAGAAAAGAAAAGTAATAAAACCGACAGACAGTTTACGGTTACTAATTCGAAAGTAATTAAAACAATTAGGGACTTCTCAAACGCGATTTAAGAGTCATCTTCACTTTCAGCCATTGTCAACCTTCAAGGAGAAAGATCGGGAAATAAGCCAAAATTGACAAAAGCTAAGTGCTTTCAGACAATACTGCTCGTTCTTACCCCTTGTGGTATTTTGAATGGGATAATATATGAAGCCTCTAATACAGTGCTTCTCAAATTTACAATATTCGCAACCCAATATTCAATCATAATTTTCATCGCGCCCCCCTCAGACAATAACAATGTATTGAATTCAATAATGTTATACGACTTGAACCTCTTGAGTGCCACCGGCCTATATAAACGTCTCGCTCAGCCAAAACATTAAATTTCCCAGACGTAAAAAATATGCGTCTTTAATACTATCTTTTCTGCGCACTGTTATTCATAAAAATTTTCCGAAGGTTTAGGAATGCAATAAAAGCACCTTGACAATGTTTGCGAAGGATTTACTTATTTCAGATTATTTCCTTCTCTCTTTATTTCCTTGACCATGGTTCAAAATTACGTGGTCCGACGCCAAAAGCCCTCGTGTAGCTGATCAGTGAGACGTTAATATTCAATTAATCAATCTCTCTTTATTCCTCCCCCAACACCAATATATCTTATACTCGCGCTTACGTGGAAAACGGTTGGCTTTGGGAAGCTAATAGCGTAACTTTTATTTGGCAGTTTTAAGGTATTTATTATAAACCGTACAAATTATCAGGATAAGTGTTAATTTTTGTATATAATTTTATGTATGACAGGATCATGGGTTTGATTGATTGAATATTAACATCGCACTGTTCAGCTACACGAGGGCTTTTGGCGATGGACCCCGTAATTTTGAACCATGGTCAAGTGAAGTGGACGACACCTGAGCTAGCACCCCCTATCCTAACTACCACACCACACCAACAGGAGGACGTTTCAGCTCTCGACAGATTTAACGTGTATCGCTGCCCTACACTGCGGGTCTTTAGTGGTACTGGGCTCGAACTCGTGACCTATACCACTCGGCTACCGCAGCCCGACAAGCTCATGGGAGTCATTGATAATTATTAAACTTGTTCTTAACTTTGTACTGTTAAATTAATTATGAAATACATTGTGTAGCACTGATACATTTATAAGTGTAATATATCAGTGTATATATGTATTTTATTTTTTATTATGTAAGAATGTATTTATTGATTTACTGTGAAGGTAAACAATTAAATTACAAACAAACAACATTTAATTGAATAAAAATTTGTTTTCGACTTTTCAATAGGCTCGCGCAACCCTCGTAGAGTTGTTACGGCCCACAAGGGGGGCGCGCCTCACAGTTTGAGAAACGCTGCTCTAATGATAAGGCTGTCAGCAAGGATAGAAAACTGTCAGTTGAGTGTGAGAAATACAATTGGTTGGAATTAAGAAACGGAAATGCCCTTAAAGTTCCATTCCTTTAATGATTGTTGCATCAAACACAACGGCTATTGCTATTAAGGTATCCTACTACGTTCGGAACCGTGATTTTCAAAAAGCACATAAATAGATAATTTTCATGATATTTAATATTACTTAGATTAGAATACATGTATAAAATTGTTTTAAGGACATTATGACAAAAAAAAGTACAATACTTTGGCAAAAAATCAACTAAAATAATTTTTTTTTCAAAAAGTTCTCCTTTTATAAGAAATGCTTCTATCAAAATAATATGTTTTGTGTGTGTGTGTGCATTTATAAAGAAAAGACTTCTCCAGAGAGTCTGAACTAGGATTTTTGAAAAATTCACATTCTTTTCAGAGTTATCACAAATTGAAATAATTATCGACGTTTTTTTCTTAAAGTTTCTAACCTCTGTGTTGTAGTAAATATGGATAAATCCACTTCTAAAATATATATTTCATTAAATCTAGTTCAGCCTCTGTACAGAGATTTGATAACTTATAAAAATACATTCAAACGAATTAATCTAAGGGTACATGTAAAATTAAGTTGTCATGCCAAATTGTGTACTCGTCCTTTAAAATTACTTCTCATTTTAAACTTTAATAATCTTTGTTTCAAATTTCGTGTTGTTAGGTTACCATATAATGGGCTTCATTTAATTTCTAAACATTTAAAAAAAAACAATCGATTTTGACCATTAATCTTAATTAAATGTAAAAATCAGGTCGGCATTGCGATCGAAAATGTTTTTTAAGGAAGAAGTCATGATAGGACTTAGATAAAACTAAATGCAATCATTCTTGCTCAAGCTAAGGAACGTTGAAAAAATCAAGATAATTAAGAACTTTCTCAAATTTGCATTCTAGTATGTTTTAAAATTTTTTTTCCTGTTATGTAAATGATTGTGCGAAGAACGAGAATTATACGAAAGTTATTCTCCTTTTATACATATTTACATGAAAAGGACAAAAGGACAAAAACGAAAATTATTAAAAAATTGGTCCTTTCTGCAATTTATATCACAAAAGCTTAATAAAAAACTAAATGGTTTGAGAATTTTTTTAACCGGTAATCATAAAAAAACTTGGAACCACATCACCAATTCATGTAATAGTGTCACATACCATTAAAGAAGTTAACTTTTTCTCATGTCTGGAGGTACTATATTTTTATTGCACAAAATGGCATTTTATTACTTGAAAAACGACTATAGAAAAGTCACGCTGTCAAGTACATTCGGTCAAAAAAAATTCGGCATTGAAATAAAACTCGAAAAATACTCAAAGTTTTCATGTTTGAGGGTACATGTGCTTAAGTTAAATAACCTCTAGACTCTATAAAATGGCCTTTTTATGAGAGATACCAAGAACTATACGAGTGTTTGGGTTTCCTCACAGGTATAAGTACTCTATGTCTCGGAAAAAACGATATTTATGGAGGATTGAAAAGTTGTTCAAAATATTTAAGCGTAACGTTGATAAGGTATGACATTTTGAAAAAAAGACGAGTTGAAATGGTCTATCATCTATATTTTGAACGATAAATTGGTATTCGATGGTAAATATGGAAAAATTTTTATCTTCGATCCTTGATATTTCACAAAAATTTCAAAATGCACAGCTAGAATTTATCTAGCTTTCAACTAACATGAGTATTACGAGACTTTGATATCTCTTCTTTTACAAGGACTTCAGCAAATAGATTTTATCAATAATTTGAATATCTGGACTTTTATATATATTAATTTATCATAATTTGTTTCATATTATCGCAACAATCGCCACCTCTATTGATAACTCACCAAGTTGGCAATCCCGATTTCCAATGTTTCATACGTGCTGCATTGGCAACCAAGTGCTTCGTTTCATACAATGTGGTCAATAGGTTGCGACAATATGTAAGTACCTTTGTTTTTTTCGTATGATAATAACAAATGCATGACAAATTTACTTAAACATTCATTGCTGTTGGACTTCATAAAGTTTTCGTAGAATGATTTTGACTAGATATTATGAAAGAAGTTATTCGACCGAGATACAAAACTATTTACTATTAAAATAATCTCATTTCGCCATTATTGACATGAATTCTAGTACCAAAATTTTTCAAGTATTTTAAGCAGTAGGATATATAAAGTGCATTTTACATCAAATATATGAATTTTATGCTGAACTACAATTTTTTTTTGCAGCAGATTTCAAATGTCGCATTGAGAATATAGTAATGCAGCCTTTCATAAACTGTGGGGAGCAACCCCCCAGGGGGGGGGGGGGGGCGCGATAACTTTACGAAAGGGGGCGTGAGCCTATTGAAAAGTCGAAAACAAAAAAGTATTTTTTTAAAAAATTTATTAATTTACTGAAAATAAACAAAATATATTCTGACATAATAAAAAATAAAATTAACATTTGCACTGATATAATACACGTATAAATATATCAGTACTGCCCCATGTATTTTATAAAATGTTTTAACAATACTAAGTTAAGGTATCCGACTACGTTCGGAACCGTGATTTTAAAAATGCGCATAAATAGATAATTTTCATGATATTTAGTGTCACTTAGATTAGAATACATGTATAAAATTGTTTTAAGGATATTTTGACAAAAAAATATTTTAAATACAATATTTCGGCAAAAAATTAACTTAGAATAACCTTTTTTAAAATAGACTCCTTTTTTTGTGAAAAATGCTTCTGTTATAAAAATATTTTGCCTGTACATAGCTCAGACTTCCGTACAGAGGCTCAACAATGAGTTTTGAAAAATTCACATTATTTTGAGAGTTATAACCATTTGAAATAATTATTGGGGTTTTTTTCTTAAAATTTCTCCCTTCTGTTTTCGTAAAACATGGATAAACCGACTTCCGAGTTATGCGTTTCAAAAATTCTAGTTGAGCCTCTGAACAGAGATCTGAGCAATAGACAGGCAAAATATTGTATGTAAAAGATTATTCACAAGCAATCACTCGTTCAACAGCCGAAGTAATCACTTCAACAATCAGAGCAGTACTAACTGATCGCTAGTCAAAACAAGACTGACTAACTTTCGGCGAACATCTCTCTCTATTTACATCCCTCGCGGATAATTCGCGAAAAGACCCACTTGCGTCATAGGTCTTGAAATCAGTAGAATTTTCTACTAATTTCTAGAAGAATCCAGAGGGTTCCGAACTCCCCAAAAATGCTCTCAAACAGTATCGCCAAATTTTTCGCCAAGTTCCCTTTGAATCACCATTATTAAGTAAGGGACGGCATTTGCTTGTGAATATTACAATTTTAACGTAAATTAAATCTAATTTAGAGTAAGATAAAGGCATTACACATCCAAATACAAATTATTTACACTATTTTACACAAAATTCGTAACATTATCAACAATAAATAATAAGGAAAAAATGCTACGAGTCTCAAACTATCATTAACTAAAATTAATCATTATTTTTTCGTTCATTCGAACTAAGAATCTACCAATAGGAACAACAAAAACCCTCAAAGATAAGAAGGTCTCTCTTTTTTTATAAAGGGAAACGAAAATAACAGAATACCAAGTCTTCAGATTGAATCCGCATCGATTTATTTACTAGACGATTTAGACGAAGACTGATTAGATTTATTTAGGTATTAGAGTTACTTATTGGGTAATCAGGGACAATCCTGGGTTTAAAACGCAATTTAATAAGTGTTTTGTAGCTTAAGTGAACAAGTAATTAAAAAAAAATGAGACTTAGTGTAGGAAAAAAAATTATTGACAACGTACTGTGACAACTCACTTTTTTAATGTATTTTTTTACAGCAATGCCGATTTGATCCAGACTGTGGATAAAAGGATCAGATAGGCAATGAAATGGATTTTCAAAAGAAAAAAATATCCATGATATATTTACACAAGAGATAAAAATTGTGTTAGTTTTTGGAAGTAAGTCGTGATTTTTGATGTACTGATCTTATATTGCTAAGTCATGGATTTAAGTTAGAAAAGCCTGACTAGAATTATCTGAGAAAAGGAAAAGTAAACATAGAAAAAAAGACTAGGATCATGATGCTAGAAGTTTATCTGACGAAGACTCATTTTGGAGATGGTAAGAAAGATAGGTATAAAAATAAACTAACAGCAAAAAAATGAAAGTAAGTTTATTGTGGGTAGGTATAGTTAGATAACTAAAGAAAAAAATAAAATAAAATGAGGATGTCATTGTTTTAGACAAAACTTGACATATTCTTTGAAACAATGTTGATAAATTAAATGTTGCAAATATTTACAGATACATTTCGACTTTTCTAAGAAAGGAAATACGTAAAATTCTCTCTCTCTCTCTCTCTATATATATATATAAGGATAATTAAATTAGATTAAAAATTAAATTCCCTATCTAGCACTTAACTTTTATTTTTTTCATTACCTCTTCAAGTATCAAACTAATCACCCATTTATTTCTTCCGAACATATGGCCTAGCCAATAAACATGTCTAATTCCAGATCGTTATATTTAATAGCCCTATATGTCAGCGTTAACTTTCAAGTACACTCATAAAATCCGCGATACTTACCGCATCTGTGTTTTAAGTGTTAACCCACTTAAGATTTTCACGGTGGCGTGCTTTTTGCTCTCTTCTCTTAGCTTGAGATGAAATCTAGAAATGATTGAATAAAGTTCCTTTTTAAAAACAAAGTCTGATTCTGACTCAAAACATGTCATATATATATATATACGTGAACACGCGTGACCCATTTAAATTCCGTAAGCCACAAAGTACGCACTGCCCCTTTTGCTGCGACGTCTACATTTTTTCTAATGAAGTCAGTGTAACAAAAATATCGCCTGCGATTGCCGAATAATGTGAGCACGTGCAGCCGATCGTACTAGACCCAAACAATTTCGAAGGGGTTTCCAACCTACCAACGAACAGTTTATTACATTCTGATGTGTAGTTTCGTAATAATAAGTCATAACTTTAGGTTACTTTAAGCCCTTATACCATGTATTCACTCTCTCGCTCATTGTTCCCACGTCATCCGAAATGAGGAACATCATGAAAAGCATGCATAGTTACTTAGATGCACATTTCAATGGTGAAATGAATAACAAAAGGGACGACATCCAACAGTTGATGCTAAAAAAGACAATGCAAAACAATTATCAGATTAATTTCCAAAAACCCAATAAAGTTTTGTTTTTTTCAAAAAATTGAAAATTTTGTACTAGAATTTCTTTTAAGTT
>BMAV01025859.1:225597-245845 GCA_019973955.1 Trichonephila inaurata madagascariensis
TATACTTTCAAGCTGTATTTCTTAAATTTTTTGTATATTCGCCGTATGTATGACGCGCTTTCCTTTTTTTTAACAAAGAAAAAACTGAAATATTAGTATACTGTAAAATCCGGCGTATAACGCACCCCTATACATCCAAGCTGTATTTCTTATTTTTTTTTTTTTTTTTCTTTTTTTATTGGCCGGTTGTCGGGGTTTTCTTTTTTTTTTTTACAAAGAAAACTGAAATGTTAGTATACCGTAAAATCCGGCGTATAGCGCGCAACTATACTTTCAAGCTGTATTTTTTTTAATTTTAAGGTATATTTGCCGTATAACGCGCATCCCCTTTTTTACGAAGAAACCTGAAATGTAATTGTACAATGCTCGTATGTTTTGAACTAATTTATTTGATGTATTATCCCAAGATTTTGAAGAAATAATATACTTCTAGAACTGCAATCCGTTAAGTTCATAAGAAATATCGTTTCTTTTAAATAAGCAGTATATCGATGCATGCGAAATCTAATTTTTTCAGGCTCAACTCTTTTTTTAATTTTTAAAGCTATCACTTTTATATCCGGCGTATAATGCTCACCCGGAAATTTCGATCTCATTTTTTTGTGTTAAAAGTGCGCTTTACACGCCGGATTTTACGGTACTTGTAGAACTGCAACCCTTTAAGTTCTTAAAGAATGCAATTTCTTTTAAATAAACTATATGTCGGTGCAAATCTAACTCTTTTGTTAGTCATCTTTTTTTTAAAGCTCCCGTATTTATATCCGGCGTATAACACGCACCCGTAAATTTCGATCTTATTTTTTATGTTTAAAGAGCGTGTTATACGCCGGATTTTACGTTATATATTATTATATTATTAATATTATTTTATATTACTATTTCTAATAATAAATGCGTGAAAAAGGAAAATAAGAAATAAACCAAATCATGTTTCTGTATCTTAAATATGCCTTAAAATAACCCCTAATATGTCTAAAAATATCTCAAATGCAAAGTATTAATATTCACAAACGATCCCTTATTTTCTAATTCAATATATTTTAATATATTTTCATCATTGCACTAATATTGTTTAAAATTATCAACAATATCCATATACTTGCACTACATACGAACACAAAGTAACACTTAAAAACAAATTTTAAACAAAATTTTACACTTTTGACTTATTAATTAATCACCTTATTAAATAAGAAGGATTCAAAATAGTTATCTTGGCATCAACAATTTTGGAAAATTTTATTATACTGTCATAGTACTTCTAAATTTTTTTTTATTCCCGTATTTAATAATATATCTTACTAAATACTTAAATCATTGTATTACAACAATTCGCGTGTATGCCAGTTAATAGATATCTACCCTAAATCAAACATATCCCTAACTATAAATACCCCTTTTTCTTCAACTACGTAAAAAAAATCATTCTTGTTTGAACGCACTTTGATCAACACCGATGATGTAGTTAGAAAAGTATTGGTTTCTTTAGTTGCATTTCTTTTAGTCCGGTCACACAATGGTCTGTAAATGATGACCTGCGAATCCAAAGGAATCCAGAGAACATAAAATTTACCATGAAGCGAAAATAAGAGAGCTACAAACTATTATTTGTCGTAAAAGTCCGATGCTACTGCTTTTATCCATCCTTCATTTGGCAACGTGATGACAGGCACTTATTATTTGTTCATCATTCGGGGGTTTGCAATCCATTCTGTTTTTTTAGGTACAAGTCGTGTTATTTTCGGTTTCTCTGTTTCACGTACTAAGTTTCGGGATTTTAATCATTTTTTTTTTTAAATTTTCATTAAAAACTGAAATAAAATAAATTGTTTGACTGATTTGTATACTACATTCCGTGCAATAAAATACTTAGAGGGAATTCAGTGTTTTTTAAGAATATAATAAAAATGGATGTACCAAATTATAAATGGACGAAACCGATTTTTGAAAAGCAGGAAGAACAATTGTACATATACAAACATATATATATAGTTATTACCCTATTTAAAAAAATCATTACGTCATGTTATTAATTTAAAAAGTTATTAAAATATTATATAATCGTTTTGCTTTTCATATTGCTTTAATGGACGTAATCCATTGTTTAGATTTTTTTATCTTCAATGTATTTAAAATTTAATACTGCTCAAAATAATTTTGTAAAATTTAATACTGCTCAAAATAATTTTGTACTGTTGCAGATTCTTAGGAATAATTTTTCTGACTCATATAATTAGAAACAAATATAAAAGAATTGAAAAAAGATACTTAAACTCTTTGTTTACTGATCCGAAACATATTTCTACTTAGTAAATTGATTTACACAAAAACCATGCAATATACGTTAACGCATCCAATTAATAAAAAATATATTTATTGTATTAATAATTGTTATTGATTTCAAAGTAACAATGTTTATTCAAAGTATTGATGCTTCTTTTATTTTCAGTGTTCTTATAGAAATTCTATAAATGCATTTCATTTTATAAGGAATAATAGAACGAATATCTCAAGTGAAGTAATTTTTTTGCATTAAGGTATCCGACTACGTTCGGAACCGTGATTTTGCAAAAGCGTGTAAATGGATAATATTTATGATATTTAGTGTCACTAAGATTAGAAAATGTATATAAATTTGCTTTAAGAATAGTGTTACAATAAAAAATTATTTAAGTACAATATTTTGACAAAAAATGAACATAGAATGATCCATTTTCAAAATATTCTCCTTTTGTGAAAAATGCTTCTATTATAATAATATTTTGCCTGTATATAGCTCAGACCTCAGTACAGATGCTCAACTAGAATTTTTTAAATATATAACCTTAGAAGTGGGTTTATACATGTTTTACGACAATAGAAGGGAGAAATTTTAAGAAATAAATGCCGATAACTATTTCAATGGGATGTAACTCTGAAAATAATTTGAAGTTTTCAAAAATCATAGTTGAGTCTCTGTACAAAGGCCTGAGCTATATACAGGTAAAATATTATTATAATAGAAGCATTTTTCACAAAAGGAAAACATTTTGAAAAGAGCTTATTCTAAGTCAATTTTTTGCCGAAATATTGTATTTAAATAAATTTTTTTTTTGTCAAAATGTCCTTAAAACAATTTTATACGTGTATTTTAATCTAAGTGACACTAAATATTATAAAAATTATCCATTTATGCGCTTTTTTAAAATCATGGTTCCAAACGTAGTCGGATACCTCTTAACATTTAAAGAAAAAATAAAACTTTTTGCAGATTTAAATTAAAAAATAGGGCTCACATTAAGACCAAGTTAAATAAATTACATTGCGATCACCCTAGCTTTTAAGAATATTTTCTCTCTTTTTTCTGCAGTTATAAAAAAGTAATTAAATACATTAAAATAGACAAGGGTATAAGTTTTCCGTTCAGAGTTTAATTTAATTGCTTATTTTTAACACATTTTATTAACATTTTATCACGGTTTTAATTCGAAGCTGAAATTTTACTCAAAGAATTCCTCAAATTACATTTTATAACTCTTCAAATCGACATAATACTTGTTTATATTTAATAATTTTTAGTTTTGAAGATTCGATTCTTTTTTATGGGTTGAAATCATATACATTGAAAAAGATAGAAATAAAGACTAAAGACAGAATATAATCATACATATGCTTATATAATGTAATGTATTTTTAAATAAGCGCCTGATGATTTTAAAATAATTTTTTACTTGATGCTAAAAATAAAAAAAATAAAAATATTCCATTTTTTCTTGTTTAGAAAAAGTATAACTTCTAGTTTGTTCTCTTTCAGGCTTGATTTAAATAGAATTATAAAATTCACAAATAATGTAGAATGAAAAAAAAAAATCTTACCTCATCATCAAAAGGATCAGCTCCTGGTTCTCCCATTGTTATTTTTCTTTTTGTATTTAGTGTTTTTTTTTTTATTCCAGCATTAAATCGTCAAAAATTCTGTGTTTCTTTCACACTTAAATATACCCATAAAATTATCACCGTTCAAATTTGCGCGCAAATTTTGCAATTAGAGGAAAAAAAGGACGCTATTAATAAATTCCACACAAAAGCATCTACAAAAATTGCTTTAGAAAAAAATTAAATTTCTGGTTATCAATTGGACCCAAACAACCATTAAAAAAATTCTACTGTATGTCAGACCAGCAAATACAGATAATCGCCTTCGTAGCGCGGCTGAAATGCTTTGATTTCAAAATGCTTTCGTCTGTGGGAAGCACGGCTGATCGTCTCTGATTGGCTGAAACGAATTGCAGTAGCTTCCTTCGTAGAGACGGTAACATGCGCCCTCCAGTGTATATTCTCGGCGCATTTTTTATTATTGTCCTTTTTAGTTATGTTTTTGGAATCCGTAACATTCTAGGCCTGGGTGTTCTATTATTGCTATCTTTTTTTCCGATGTGTATGTAATTATTTGCTTTCTAGAAAAGTAGCTTGTGGGAAATTTTATATCTATTTCAAGCGATATGCACTTTAGAACTATTATCTTCATTCTTAGTATCGATTTTAGTTCGTTTTGTTAAAGATCTTGGAATTCTCAGGCGAGTGTGAAGAAGGTTTGAATTAAGTTAATGAAGACATATTGTTTAAATTAAAATCTTCGCGAGAAAATTTCTCTGGAATCAAATTTGTTTTAAGTGCTTGTAGCTGGAGAATAAAACATGAAATAAAGTGTCCTTAACTTAAAAAAACCTCTGTACCTAAATTTTAGATATTTTACAGGTGTTTTTCGTATCCATACATTAAAGGGATTTTAAAAAGCTGCATTTTTAAGATATTTTAATGTTTTTTTTTTTTTTTTTTTTTTTTCCAATTATGGAATTTTTAAACAAGTGCGTCAAAATGATACAGAAATAAATTGATTTCAAAGTCCATGAGATTTGATAAACACAGCTTAGACTTCACAAAAATGTTCGGAAAATACTTTAAATATGTTTACAAGAAACACATCGTAATTTTTAGTTAAAAATTAGTAAATGAGAGTGTAAAATGGGGTTGTGAGACTTTAAAAGTGCTTTTGAATTCATACAAAATATGTAGGGCTCATAGATTTAACACTGAAGAACAAATCTTCACAGAAACGTGTATCAAGTATACATAAATAAATACACACACATATATGTATGAATAAATGTGTGTGTATGTTTTACACACGAACACAGAGCCGGGAGAAGATATTACTTAATGCTGAGATGTGTTTCTAAAAACAAAGTAACTTTTGAATTAATTGATAAAAAATCTGGAAAAATTTTGATTTTTTTTTATTGGATATTTAAATAATTTTATCAATCCTTTAAAAGTATCGTATCAAACATAAAAATCAGGAATCTATTAAACTTCAACATACTTCATTGCTACACATTTATTTAATTTATAAAAAAAAAGAAAAAGAAAAACGTCTGGCTAAAAATTATACTTTGAATTAACCTAAGAAAATTATTCAAAGTTAAGACAGGTGTGTCGTAAAAACTGTACGGCAGAATAAAATAAAATTAGAAAACAAATTCTCTGAATATTTCTTCATGAAAATCGCAGTAAGTTCATTTTATTTAAAGAAACACTTAAGTTCGCGAATGTATAATGCTTAATCATGTAAGATCGCCGAATGTCATTTTTATTTATAAAAATCAGATGAAGGGAACACCATTATAAAAATCAGAAAAGAGACATCATTTTACGTAGTCAGTATTTCAAGCATATCAAAGAAATTACCGAAAGTTCAATTGATTGATGTGTTGGAATGAAGCCAAATATAAGTATTTGCTAACCAAACTGTTGCCACAGTAAACAACAAGTTTAAGCATGGGAAAAAAGAAACATTTATAGCCAAATTGAATACAGCTATACACGCGAGAAAGCGTTTTGAAATAATTGCCACATTTTGTAAATAACACCATTCCGCCATTTTAAATATTTAAAGAAGAATCCATTTATTTCGATGGATTAGATTCCGAAAAATGTATTATTAGTTCCATATAAAATAAAAAGATACCTTATATCAAGTGCTTCAGATGAAAAGGGATAAATCAAAGGCAATAAAATTATATTTTGTTTCATTAAGATCTTTCTTATAAAGCATCATTAATGAAATATTTGTTGCAGTAAATGTACATAGCAATCTATTGTTTTCTAAATGAAAAACGCCGTATAGTAAAATATTTCTTAAAATTAAATTAAATTTTTATTCTCATTTTTCTCAAATAGTTCTCAATAAATTAAAACCTTTTTTTCTGTATCAGTACCATGATTCTGGTACAGTTGAGAAATTATTTGTCATTTTCAGTTATTTTTCTACTACCTTTAAATAAATTTTCCAATGGAATTCGTTTCTACATATATATAAGTTATATCAAAAGTGATAATAAAAAATATAGCAAAAATATTTTTATAGAAAAGTTAAATTAAATTTACGCCGAATTCACACATATACGTTGAAATATATTGATTGAAAATTTTTCAAAAAAAATTATTTTTGTGTTATCAGATGTATGATAATTTAATCTGTGTGTGTGTGTCTTAAAATGTAATAAAAAAAACATAACTAAGTTATTTAACTTTTTTTTTACTTCAGCGTACTTTTAGAAATTGATTTTATACAATCACTTGACGAATCTAACTTTTTTTAGAAAACATAATGTAAACATTGCAGCTAATCCAAAATGGGGCAATAACAAAACAAATTGTGAATATATATATATATATATATATATATATATATATAAAGGGATATAATACAATTAAGAAGTGAAGTTCTATTTTTTACTCATTAGCATAAAGCAAGCTCAATTATTGCACGTCAATAGAAACAAAAATGAATGGTAAATTAATATTGCGTGCCATAGTTATGCAGTAAAAATAGTCATTATTAAATTACGGATATGGGGAACTGTTTTTTCATTTCAGTTCATTTTTTCATGGAATTCAGCAACTGTATAAATTATCATACTAAAACAAATTTTGTGGTGTATTTTTTACGAAGTTTTCGTATATATAGCTTAAGTTAAGAAAATAATAGTAAATCTCGTATCATATTAGTATATTTCTTATTTATATTATAATAATTTCATTGTAATGATTAATTTTAAATAAGAAATTTGCAGGCATTGAATTTTACATTAAATTCGTGATTACGATTTTCGTATTTAAAAAAAAAAATGACTGTGTCATTTTACATATATGAGGAGCATTTTTGGACTATATTATTTATTGGTGATGGACCTCCTAATTATGAATGATGGTCAAGTGACGAGGATGACTTCTAATCAACACTTCTTTTGTCGAGTTTCCGCGCTTCACCAATGCGAGAAATTTGAGCCTAGACAAGAATAATGGGCATCAGTCCTTCTACATAAAGGGTTTCCAATGGACCAGGATTAGACTCAGCAGCAACACCACCAATCACGAGTTTGCGACCATGATCGCTCGGTTGACATGTCCACTGCTGAAATCCAAAACTTAGTAATATATATATAGAGAAAGAGAGAGAGAGAGTGACAACGACCAGATTGAATTAAGTATGCATTTATTTAGGGGAATTTTCTACAAGGGAGGGCTAAAATTTAGTAAAAAGTTATCGGATGGTTGGATTCCACCAGGCGTCTCGTCGCTGCTCCTTCGTCTCGTCCCGTCTGCGTCGTCCTATTCATCTGTCTGTCGTCTCTTTATCCTCGAACCGCCTTGTCCGCTAGGTGGCGCTCTCTTGGCCTTACGACATTAAGGGAATATAGGAAGGATATGATAAGGTGCACATCCATTCCTACATATACTTAACTTTTCAACTTGGGTTTTATTTTTTTTCCTATTATGACGAAAATTTCTGCTGTACGGGGAAGGTTGGATCTATAAAGCATTGCTAACCCTAATTCGCTGGCCTAATTCAGCGGCAGCTTTAGAAATCATAGTAGGTCTCCAGTTTAGTCCAAAGACTTTTTTGTATCTACATTTGTTGTGTCTGGTGAATTCCAATTTCTTCCTGCTATAGCACTGTAGGTTCTAGTACTTCTTCACTTTTATTTTATTTTACTATATAGATAGATAGATAGATTTTCTCTAAGACCTAACTTTTTAGTAGAACACTTTTGAAACAATTTAATCATTTTTTATTTTGCATACTTTCTTGAATGATTAAATGTAGTTTTGTAGTTTGTATGCTTTCTTGTTTAAAAAACTCAGTTTTGTATTTTGCAAAGCTTCATATGTTTTCATTTATATCAAATTAATATTGATACGTTTAATTTTTATTTTTGTGACACACACACACACACACACATATATATAAATATATTAGTGCCTAGGTGAATGATCGATTGTTTTTAACTATAACCTGCGATTATTGATGATAAATAAAACTGGTTCAAGTTAATAATTTGTAAGAACTTATTAAACTGGCTGATTATCATTAATAATTACCTATCAAGTTTTATCTATGTTACAATTTTCAAAACGTTCACAAGAGATATCATCACGTATACATTCGTGTAATATGATAAATTTCCTTACAATTTGGTGTATAACGCGCACCTACACTTTCAAGCTGCATTCTTTAATTTAAGGTATATTCGCCGTATAATGCGCACCGCCCCCCCACCCTTTTTGCGAAGGAACCTGCAATGTATTTTAGCAATGCTATTATGTTTTAAAGCCATTTATTCGAGGTATTACCCCAAGATTTTGAACAACTGGTATGCTTCTAGAGAAACAACCTTTTAAGTTCATAAGTTATGACATTTCATTAAATAAACAGAATTCCAATCTTTGTAGAAGTCTACGTTTCTTATTGCACATCTTTTTTTTATTTTTGAATTCATTTTTATGCCCGGCGTATAATACGCACCCGTAAATTTCGCTCTTACTTTTTGTGTTAAAAGTGCGCGTTATACGCCTAATTTTACGGTAAGAAAAATTTATATGTCGAAGTTGACCTTATAAGTTAAAAAATTGTGTATAAGAATTAGGTCTTTTAAAGGTTTGATTTTTTAACTCTATATATTATTGTCTATAAAAACAAATTCATTATCACATTATAAATACAGAAAACTTACGTTAGAGGTGATTATAATACAAAGTTTTGCCTAACTATCCACATTGACCGAATTTCATTGGTTATAACTAATAATAACCAATTAATAGGATTCATGGGTCTTGTTTATAATATTGATCAAAGGAGGATGTTTTTATAATATGAATCGTTGCTTACTATTAATATCACTCGGGTTTTAAGCACAGGCGCAGATATATTTTTTTCGAAATTCTATCATTGAATAAAATTGCTATCCAGTTTTTAATAAAGTGAACAAAACACAATCTTATTTCCCGTTCTTGAACAGACTTGCGTGATTCCATCATCGTAGAAATGAATAAAAAATGGAAATAGCAAGTAAACGGTTTATTTACAATAGGGAAATCACATCAATTGGGTTAATATATAATACTCGTATTTCTTTGGAGTGTAGCTAATCTTATTGATTTTTTCCTATTTTCATATGAATTAAAATGATTAGTTTAGTAAGGAACTGTTTTAAATGAAATGGCATATAATCCTTTTTAAAAAAAAAAAATGCATGTACAGTTTGAATGAACTATGAAAATAGGTCTGTATTTTAAATCAAGCTATTATAACAATTACATTAAATACTACAGGTATTCTTTAAAAAAAGTACAAATAAATTCGTCGTACGCTATAATTGCGTACAAATATAATAAAATGTAGATAATGGTACCTTATATTCCATGTGGTATATTTCTATATAATTTTTATTTATACAATAATTATTCTTTCAAGCTGTATAAAATTTTTATTGATTTATTAAATTATCTTTAGGTATTATACTTAAGTAATTGGTTTTGTTCCAGGTAATACTAAAAGTAAGTAATGAGAATTTAATCCAATGCTCATTCAAAAAAGTATTTTTTAAACAAATTTTGAGATTAACAATTTTTCAAACAATAATTTAATACAGAGCAATATTTTAACGCTACTGAAAAAAATGTATGATAGAGTTTATTTTAATAGGTAGTTAGATTATAACAACAAAAGCTCATAAACATTTTTTTTAAATTTTTATAAATCAAATTTTTTCTTACTTTTTTTATATCTAAAAAAATTAATTTTTGAAAAATGCACAAATTTTGCCTCATTTTATTTTTTAAGGAACACACACACAATATTAATAACATACACTTTATAAAATCTATAAAATCTATCTTTGATTTCTGTTCTTTGAAAATAAACCTACAATGTCTTATATTGGAAAATTTTCCCAGTTTAAAAACTAACAATTTTGTATATTGTTGGCAGCATTCTGTGAATATGAAATTGTTTCTAATAAGAAATACTGAAAAGATTATTCTTTGCTTAATAAGGGTTACTTATCACAGTAAATCCTAACAGAAATAAAATAAAAAATAGGGAAGTGTAACATTAAGCTGTGAATAAATATAACTGCTGAAATTCGCAAATAATCTCTATGTAAATATTTGGATTTAAATAAAATATTTCTCCGAACTGTAATTTTTTTCAGTTACATACTTTATAAACACATTCGCTATGTACCTTTCATTTAATCTATAAAAAATGTATTTCATTTCTATTCTTCTTTGACAATAAACCTAAAACTTTATATTGGAAACTTAACAGTTTAAAACAATGGCAATTTTGTTGGCAGCATTTAGAAAATATAAAATTGTTTTCTAGTAAAAAATGTAGAAAAATATCCTTTACTTAATAAAGGTTATTTTATTAGTCATTCTAAACTGAAAAAAAGTTTAGAAATGTAATAATAAAGTGTAAATAAATGTTGCTCCTGAAATTAGCAAATATTCTTAATGTAAATATCGGTATTTAAATAAAAGATTTCTGCGTATTATACTTACAAACCTTTTAAAATGTTTTATTTTACATTATCCATTTCTAGTCATACAATGGCTTAAACTTCCGTTTAAGAGATTCATTTTCTTTTCTTATGCAAATCAGCCTCATTTACAAAACCAATTAATTAAATAATGTAACTTACTACTTGAACAAGCTTTTTCGTTTCATCCAGACCCCTAAATGCCATAAGCGTAAAAGCATATTGGTTGGTTGCAACAATCATTATTAATACTAACTGACGTAACGGCAACTAATTCATTATTCGAAAAATCAAAATTTTGCCGCTGATTGTATAGGCTAATCGTAAAGGCCGATGTTAATGGCCTCCATGCAATAACGGACTAATTTGTGGTGCTCGTTTTACATGAGGTTTAATTAAAAATGAGATTTATTCCATTTGGATGAATTAGGAAAGGTATCGGCTAAAAGAAATCAGTGATAAATACAAGATAATAGCAATATTCAATTTGCATCCCAAAGTGCGTAAAAGAAACAAAAAGTATTAATTGAAATGAATCACGTACACCTTTCTAATTAAATCATACATAAACATGACATAAATTTAATTGGACCCCAGGAATGCTAAATAGGTACGTATTTCATTAAATTATTGCATTAATACAGTATTATAACTGTGCATTGGACAGTTCGTGCATATCTCATCCAAAGCTAATAAATTAAGTACAAATTAAGTAAGTATTAGCCATTTTAGCCCACTATTAAAATGAATGAATAATTGAGTATTTAAAATGGATTACGGATAAATTGTGTTCATTAGTTATTTGCCCCCCTCCATCATAAATACTGAATAATTATTTAATTATTCATTAAACTATCTATATGTTTTCTTATTATAAATGCAGGTAGAGTCTATATTCATAAACTGATCTTAATCATTCACGATTAGTAAAAAAGAAAACATCGAGTTTGCTATTCAGATTTATAAATTTCATAATTAAATTTTACAAATAGTTCATAAAGATAAATAAGTAACTAATACATGTAAATTACATGCTAAATACCTGAACATTCCAACATGATTTATATAAAGCGAAAAGTATTAAAATTGCTAGTAGTATATTAAGCTAATAAATAATTACAACAACGGGAAAATGATACTTTGTACCGAAATTATATATCTATTTTGTTTAACTATACTTAAAAAATAATATATGAAATATTGAAATGTTTTTCTTTTTGACATACATTTTAATTATATATATTCAAAATTACTTTATTCAATACTTTATTATAGGGGTGGGTAACTATAGTAGCCAGCCAAGACTGTCCGAATACCAGATTGAAAATGTTTCCAATATTTCCGTCAACGTATATTTGTAAGCAAAATTTTGCTTGTATGAAGATCTGAAGTACAAGTATTGATGCATATTTAATGACATGAACTTGTAGGCAGCGATGAGAATTTAAAAGACAAATTTCACTCAAAAAAAATTGTAGGAAAGTGTGATAAGGTACATTTATTTTAATAAACTGATTCGAATATGGAATGTACTTGCAGCTATAGGTATGAAATTAGCTCAAAAAATGAATTGCGTAAAACTGCCTTTATATTTAACTTATATTATTTCATTTTTATGGTACAATTTATACCTTTTCTGAGATGCAAAAGTGGTGTTGTAGTTTCTAATGCCACCTGTCTGACATAGTCAGATCGAGGCCCACGAAATTCATCGTGGCAAAGGGCTGTATGTACGCCTGTCGTTGGCCTTAGCCTTGACGGCATGCAGGTGACGGTATGATTTAGCTCGGAGAAATGCCCGAAGGGACGATAGATGGGGACACCACCGATCTCCACCTCCACAATTTAGGCATGGAACTGAAAGGGAGGGAATTCATTTCCAATCCCCTGCTCTCGTAATTCAGTCCACAAGAATTTCGAACCCACTAATTTAACGAGAACGAACTCAGTGTGTATTCGGAGGGTATTTGGTGGCATTGGGCATCGAACCCAGGCCTTGCCGGTTTGGAGTTCGATGCTCTAACAACTAGGCTACGCACGGCCCTGAGATGCAAAAGTAACTAATGAATGTAATCATTTTAAAAAGGTGCGGCCTCTTCCGGTATCTTCCACTACCAAAAAGTTGGCCTTGATCTAAACTGATTGCCCATCTTTGGTTTATTATACATTAATACCCCGAACTTACGCATAAGGTGGGACTGAGTAAAAACCGCTTAAGGTATCCGACTACGTTGGGAACCGTGACTTTAAAAAAACGCATAAAAGGATAATTTTCATGATATTTAGTGTCACTTAGATTAGAATACATGTATAAAATTGTTTTAAGGACATTTTGACAAAAACCAATTTTTTAAATATAATATTGTGGCAAAAAATTAACTTAGAATAACCTTTTTTCAAAATGTTCTCTATTTATAAAAAATGCTTCTAAAAGAAGAATATTTTACTTATATAAAGCAAAGACTTCTCCAGAGAGTCTGAACAAGGAATTTTGAAAAATTCACATTATTTTCAGAATTACAACGAATTGAAATAATTATCGGCCTTTTTTTACTTAAAATTTCTCCCCTTTGTTGTCGTAAAACATGGATAAACCCACATCTAAGTAATATATTTCAAAAATTCTAGTTCAGCCTCTATGCAGAGGTCTGAACTATATGCAGGCAAAATATTATTATAATAGAAGCATTTTTCAAAAAAGGAGAATATTTTGAAACTGGGTCATTCTATGTTCCTTTTTTGTCAAAATATTGTACTTAAATAATTTTTTTTTGTAACAATATTCTTAAAACAATTTTATATACATTTTCTAATCTAAGTGACACTAAATATCATAAATAATACCCATTTATACGCTTTTGCATAATCCCGTTTCCGAACGTATTCAGATACCTTAAGTCCAGTTCGCATTAATTGAGGTATAATTTCACATAGAAATACATATAAAATATTTTAGTTGAAGCAGAAGGCGAAAGAAAATAATGAATTAGAAAAAAAAATGTTTAACAAAATCTATAAAAAATAACCGAAGTTATTTTGATGTAGGAGGTTTCATAAAATCTGTCAAAATAGTCTGCCAGCTCAAAGATTTTTTTTACTTCCGCAAAATTTCCTCATAGCATGATGATAATTTTTTGGTTCCTTGTTTTGTTGAAAAAATAAGCTCTTCGTTGGAGTCAACATTTTCTAAAATAATTTGTACCCCTTTTTCAATTAAGGTATCCGACTACGTTCGGAACCGTGATTTTAAAAAAAAGCGCATAAATGTTTAATTTTCATGATATTTAGTTTCACTTAGATTAGAACACATGTATAAAACTATTTTATATATATATATATATAAGGACATTATGACAAAAAAAATTATTTAAATACAAGATATTTTGGCAAAAAATTAACTTAGAATAGCCGTTTTTCAAAATGTTCTCCTTTTGTGAAAAATGCTTCTATTATAATATTTTGCCAGTATA
The DNA here is from genome assembly GCA_019973955.1 of Trichonephila inaurata madagascariensis. Lineage (NCBI taxonomy): Eukaryota > Metazoa > Arthropoda > Arachnida > Araneae > Nephilidae > Trichonephila > Trichonephila inaurata. The sequence goes on from BMAV01025859.1 coordinate 239,933, forward strand.
TAGCTCAGACCTATGTACAGAAGCTCAGCTAGAATTTTTCAAATGCATAACTCGGAAATCGGTTTATCCATGTTTTACGAAAACAGAAGGGAGAAATTTTAAGAAAATACGCCGATAATTATTTCAAATGGCTGTAACTCTGAAAATAATGTGAATTTTTCAAAAATCATTGTTGAGCCCCTGTGCAGAGATCTGAGCTATATACAGACAAAATATTAATACAATAGACGCATTTTTTACAAAAGGAGAACATTTGGAAAAAAGGTTATTTTAAGTTATTTTTTTGCCAAAATATTGTATTTAAATAATTTTTTTTTCTCATAATGTCCATAAAACAATTTTATACATGTATCCTAATCTAAGTGACACTAAATATCATGAAAATTATACATTTTAGCTCTTTTTTAAAATCTTGGTTCCGAACGTAGTCGGATACCTTAAACTGAAGCCCTCTCTCAAATTAACGAATGCCGTTGTATCTTCCGATTGAATTGGGTCTAAAGACTCGAGTTTTTCAATATCTGTCTCTTGCTCATGCATTTCTATGAGCTCATAATCAGCTCCTGATTGCGAGAGAATCCAGCAGCTCTTGAAAGTCATCACCATCCACATCTAAATTCATTTACCTGGTAATTTCAACAACTTATTCACTCCTTTAACTCAATAAACAAAAAGCGAGGAGTAAGTAATCGAGTTGTGTAGCAGTCAAACAGAAGACGAATCTGCGAGGTTTGAAAATCGCGAAACTCCAGATTCACGTAAGAAGGGGTAGCGTAAGTCGCGAGGTATTACTGAAACTTAAAGTTCATTTCTGAAAATGGGGCACCGAGAGAGACCAGATTAAACAAAATATGCTGATATTGAAAACGTTCCCATCTAAAGTTTGAAAAACATAGCTGTTTTTTTCAGCTATCGAACATTGACTGTACAGTGAAATTGTCTGAATTTCCTTTTTGTGTTATATACTATTGATGAATCGATCAAAAAGGCATCAAAAACGGAAAAATTGCTTAGTCAGTCATACTACCCATGACATTTCTCAAACATTTTATATTTTTATATTTTAAACTGTAAACAGTTAACTTCTCCCCAAAATGTTCAAGAAAGTTTCACTTTCGTGAAAACGTCTACTTCATCGAGGAATGTTGACGAAGCAAAATTCTAGTGGGGGTCCTGGATTCGAAATATTTTCTAACAATAAAACTTCCTTCGAAAAACGGTGGTAGCTGCTTTATGAAATCGAATTTGAGTTTAAAATCTTCATGTCTCTCAAGTAAGGAGAATGGCACATTATTTCTTATTGTCTAAGGAAATCTCTTGTATGAAGAAAGTATCGACCCTTCACAAATAATCAGTAGTGAAACTCTGCAGGGGTTTGAATTCAAAATAACAATTGATTTAAGTTACGAATTAAAGTCACTATTGATCTTCAGGTTGATTAAGTATTCAGGTTTAAATGTAAGGTTTTTCTTTTTTCTCATTATAAAGAAAGGATAATTTTGAAAAGCTATTTCAGAAGGTTCTTTTTTCTCTCTTTGACCATAAAAACTTTGTGGTAATCTTTAATAGTGAAAATTTAATCAACCTCTATTTATGCTTACAACAAAAGTATATTTTTTAACCATGATTTTTTAAGCAATACTGAGTGCTTATTTTTTAAAAACAATCATAACTACTCGTATTTTAATTAACATGTTTTTATAAGTTTCATTTGTATGTAATGAAATCTTTGAACTCGATTTTTACCCACTTTAAAAGGTCTTTAAAGGGTAAAAATTTCACACACTTGTCAAGGACCCATGACAATACAATAATTTCATAATTTTGTTTCATTGTCCTGATCAGGATTTTAATAATTAAGTATTTTAAGGATTTACGAGATTTGGCGACTAATTCATTATATCGCTTCTAGATTTGGCGACTAATTGCATAAACTATTTTCAGATTTGGCGACTAATTCCAGATTTAGAAACTAAAAGATTAAGGTGCAACCTTAAAACCGCAAAATAGGCTTCTGGTTAGTAAAAAAATAAAAGTGTTCTTTATGTGAAAAAAGGTAGGGTGGGGTGGGTGCGTAGTTTTTCTGAAAATGGAAATAAAAAAAAAAAAGACTCGAGAATGTGAAAAAAAATAATTTATGTTCTAACTGCTAAATATTTTTTTTTATAAAGCAATACGTTTAGAAGTGATGATACGAATTAACATTATAGCAATCCGAGGCCCCGTTAACGGAGAGATTAAATACTCTTCAGATCCATTAAAGAGCAAGACTAATTTTAGCAGCCACATAATTCTGGCCCTAAATATCAATCTCGAGGATAAATTCAACAAAGGATAAAGGATAGTTTTAAACACTAAGAAAACAGGCTTTTATTGTAGATTGAACTAAAAAAATGAAAAATAAATGATAGTTTTAAAACTAAAAAACACGCTTTTATAGTGAATCGAACTAAAAAGTAAAAAACTAATTCTTAATATAAGAATAAAATGATTAAAGAGAAAATTAATGTCATTGTGGTAAAAGCGTGGGGTGTGCTGGGTACTACATTTTTATACTAACTCAGCATTTCGGAATAGAACTAGTAAGAAATTATAACTATTAATATAGAGCACCCCACGGTTTTATACCAATGACATTAATTTTCTCGTTAATCATTTTACTCTTATATTAATTTGATATAAAGTGCAGAATTGTTGTTAAAAAGACTTTGTTTCCGAGGTACACACATATTTTAATATCAGTAAAATTTGTCGTTGTTTTTACACGTCATTATTATTATACCCTATTTCTAAAATTGAATAATTTTGTAAAGAAGTTGTAAGGAATTCATTTGGTAATGAAGTTTTAATATGAAAAATGTTTTATATAAGAAAAATTAAACCAATTTCAACAGAAAAAAATAAAAGATTTTACTTTAAAAAAATACCTTTAAAAATGTTTATCTATACTTTAATGATTTCGAAATATATGTATGATGTTGAAAGTAAAGCATTTATTTACTGGAAGAAAATATGCCGCATGGGTAAGCTTCTTATGAATTCAATGAAATTAATCTAAGTAATGAAGTTTTGTTATAAAGATAAAAAATAAATATTTCTTGCAATTAGAAAAATCATTTCTCTTAAATGTGACTTCGTAATTTCTGTTATATGAAAAATGTAAATTTTAATCTGATTCAATGCGTCTGCATTATCTTTATAACAAGTTTTTTTGCTTCAGGAGAACTGAAATATGTGACGAGATATATCTATTCTTCTTTCGCCGATTTGGATCACATAATAGCAAATAAATTAATAAACAATTTAATTCCAACTGTGTTTTTAATTCTTATTAACTCATTTACAAATTCCTGCAGAATAACTTCCGATTTTAATTCACAAATATTTTGGGAAACTATCAAAAAAAAATTCTCAAATTCCACAGAAAATGGTATTTAACTATTTATCTTGCAACCTCAATAGAAAATACAAGTTCACTTCAGATTTTATTGTCTTTTAATTAAAACAGTTCTCCGAGAAACATTCTGTTCTTTAATTAATAGTTTCGCAATCGTTGCATTTTTTAAACTCTCAGTATATTAAACATTTCGTTTGAGGATGCGTATGTTATTAAACCTTCTTCCAAACCTTATTCTTTTAAGGAAATGATTATTGTAAAAGGAATCATGAAGGTCTCTAATAGATGTATAAAATGTAATAGAGAAGTAAGAAGAATTAAAAATTTCCGAATTCACATAGGAAATGAACACTTGCATTATATTCAGTTTAAGTCACGAAACATATTGTCAATGAAGTGAGGGAAAGATATAATAAGATCTCCAGCTTTAATAACTTCGCATGTAAGTTCTTTTGGTTTTATTTAAAAATTCGTCTCTAATCAAAAAAGAATTAAAATTTTTTTATATAAACTTAGAACAGTAAGGTGAAATATTTTAACCGGGCCCTTTCATATAAATTGGGTACTTCACTAATTAAAGATGTTACTTTTTCGTTTCGACGGCGCAAGCAATAAAGTCCCCAAAAAGGATACAACCAATCCCGAACGGAATATTCCCACTGGTAACCTTTTACCACCACATTTACAAAACAAGTTGTTGCTGTGTTTTCTTGTGAGTAATGTCTTTTGTTGCGCAAAATGCATTTTTTTATTGTTATTTTAAAGATAATTTTATACTAAACTCAATACAAAAAACAAAATTCAAATATTTGCAACGCAGAAAAAGTTATACTGCAATAACTATTGATATACATTATATACTGATGATAGCAGTGAGCTATCCGTGCTTAGTGGGGTAGCCTTTATTTTTTATTACAGCTTCACATCGATGTATCATGGAGCTGAAAATAGTTTTAAGCTCTTCCTTTGTTATTTGCATGATGCTAGGAAATAATTACACCCTCAATTAGTTCCTTTTTATTTACCGGGTACCTGATTCGGACAAGAGTTTTCACACGGGGTAACAATGTTTCGATAGAATTGATGCCAGGACATTAATTAGAACGATAGCAGTCTTTTGATAACTTTACTGTGTGGTAAGGAGCAGAAACGTACTGAAAAATAAATGAAGTATTGTTGGTAAGTAGATCCCTGATGGAAGATAGAAGTTTGGGTTCTAGAAGAGTGTCAATGTATTTTATGACGTTCAGTGCTCAATCTATGATATGAAGATGACTCATACCATCTTCTGATATGCATGACCAAATCATAAAACTATGTGGGTACTTCACAGTTGCCTAGATGCAGTCAGGAGGTGGCGTTTCTTCTACTCTACATCTTACATATTTTCAGCATATATCGTCCATCACTACCAAATAACAATATCTTAGTTTCATCCTTCCATATAACTTAAGGACACTAATCATTTGTCCAATTAATGTGTTCACTTGACCACTGTAGTCTTTTTCAGCGGTACTGTAAATTGGGATAAGGCCTTTTTTTTGTGAAATTCTACCTCTTAATCTAACACCTACTAATTTTCTTCTGACTGTTTTTGAACTGACAGACACACCATCATCATCAAAATTACTTCTGACGTCCGTTGATGACATTCTTCTATATTGGGGACACAGTATTTTTGTACTTATGTAATTAAAAGATGCGGTGAGCCTTTTTCGACCTCTTTTTGCTATATTTTTTATTAAATTTGTCTTCTGACATCTTAAGCAAAACCTGCAGTCTCCAGATGTAGTCATTGAACCACCCACTTTATCTTGCAAAGACCACTTCCTAGTCACACATCTCTTTCTAGGTGTCCAATCTACTCTATTATTAAATGTCATTGCTTTTTAACTAAATATCATTGTTGTCCTGGCCAGGAAACAGTCCGAACCTCAATCCTATCAAAAACTTGTGGCAACGTTTGAAAACTCTTATCTAAAGGAGGAACCCGTTAAATAAAAAGGAACTAATTGAGGATGTTATTATTTCCTAGCATCATGTAATAACAAAGAAAGAGCTTAAAACTATTTTCAGCTCGATGATACATCGATGTGAAGCTATAATAAAAAATAAAGGCTACTCCACTAAGCACAGATAACTCCCCGCTATCATCAGTATCTAGTGCATATCGATAGTTATTGTAGCATAACTTTTTCTGCGTTGAAAATATTTGAATTTTGTTTTTTGTATTGCGTTTAGTATTACATTTTCTTTAAAATGATATAAAACACTTTGCCTTTTGTGCAACGCAACATCTTCTATAAGCATATAAACTTAAAAAAACATAACTATTTTAAAAAGTGTCCACAATTTTGGCCACCACTGTGTATTAAGTGTTGTCACCAATAACGCCAACTTGGCGATATTTGCCCCGGTGAAATGAAAATGTACCTTAAAAGTGAATATTCCAATATAACTAGGATATTATTTAAATGAATATTCACACATTTTCAATTTAAAATACGTTAATTGTA
>BMAV01025859.1:246471-283597 GCA_019973955.1 Trichonephila inaurata madagascariensis
TATAAATGTATCAGTACTGCACAATGTATTTGATATTTAAACTCATAATACTAAATTAAAAACAAGTTTAAAAATTTCTAGTGATACACATAGGCTTGTCATATACAAAATTTAATACTTATCCTGATAAATTGTACCGTTCATGGTTGAAATCGTATTGTAAATTTAACGTCAAAGAGTATTATTATTGCACTCAATACAGTGGCCCACACAAGGAGTGGTCCTAGGGGTCCAGACCCCCCAAAGCCCTTGATATTTTCTTCCGGTTGCTTATAATTCTAAGAATATAGTACGTAAAATTTAATTAAATATTTATTACAAATGATTAATTTTACTAATTAATGCTAGTTATTTATTCAATAATTATTTTTTTACTGTTTTTTATTCCCGAATATCGAAAAAATCAAAAGGAGCTTGATACCAGAATGGTGGACTTTCGACCCTATATCCCCCCCTCTTGAAAAATTCCTGTGTGCATTTTCATGACTTGTCCAGAAGCACACAAAACATAAAGAGGGTAGTCACTGAGAATAAAACGATACAAATGAGCACAAGGCAGTCATGTCCAGTCAATAATCTAAACTCAGCCACAGAAGAGGCACGAGGAGAGTCCGAGACACAGTTAGGTTTTATTAGCACCCTCCATGATTTATCTTTCACAGAACTGGCATCAGCATCTCGAAAGCATTTTTTATAGATCCTATTAATTTCAAGTTTTGCTGAGTGAAGAGGCAGGTCTCTATTAGATCTTTGGAGAATATCCGTGCCTCTTTTTGCTAAAATGTCCGCCATTTCATTTCCCCAAAGGCATCTGTGGGAAGGCATCCACTGGAAGACAACCTTTGTCGGAATTCTGCTAAAAAGCTCCCTGAAACCATGGACTCGGAACCATATTTTCAAAACAACGTGGTCTTTTTTTTATCAGTATAAAGTCACTTTCATAATACATCAAAATAGATGAAAAACTAATAAGAACTAACATTTTTTTTTATGTGTGTATTGCGTGCGGTCGCCAATAATGCCTGCTTGGAGAGATTTGTGCCAGAGAAACGGAAAAGTACCGAATAAATATTAAAACTTTTAATTATAACCAATCATTTAAAATTATTCTTTAAAAAAATAAAGTATAAGAAATTAAAAAAATTTGTTTGAAAGTCCTTCCATTGAATGCTTATTTCAAAACACAATATTCGATAGTAAAAAAATTGTATGTTACATCAACCTTTCAGGTTATAAGGGAACCAGCGATTTAATAAAGTACATACGTTTGACTTCATAGTACTAAGAATAGATTGGACTAAAAAATATCTAAAAAGGAAGTAAAGTAATCAAGAAAAATGAGAAAAATATACTTTTTTTAGCGCAATGACCTAAATCAATGAACGTGTGCATTGAGTCGATTAATTCTGTCCGACGATCGTTATTATTTATATGTTAAACAAAATACAATGTGATAGTAAGTACATGTGTGAAAAAAAGAGATTGTGAGAACGAACAATGATCCTAACAATCTCTACCTAGAAGAATATTTTTTTCTCTCTTCCAACATCACAATAAAAAAAATATAGAATGAAACAAACGAAAGAAAAATATAAAGATACCACAGTGCAAATATAGAAAAACTATGGAGAATATACTTATTCAATTTTTATGTATTTGAATCTTTTGCTTTACTGAATATTGTACAAGATTTGTGTAAATTATTGTATAAAATATTGTGTAAAATGTTATGTTAAAAATCTAATAAAAAATAAATATTTATTATGTGCAGATATATACTAATAGAATTATAATATTCTTTATATTTATCACAGCTCAATATTATAATCAATACAATTAAGGGCAATCAAATGACAAAAGTTTGTCAAAAAAATCGAATCGATTTTTTTTAGCCAAAATTGTATATTTTGTTAAAATCTCACAAAATTTGAAAATTCAAATTTAAAAAAATTGAAGATTGTGATATTTTTTATGCTAATTTTTATTCACATCCCCATGGCAAATAAAAATTTTAAACTGATTTACCTCAGAAAAGAAAAATGATTGGTTCATCTTCATCTAAAATGCTAAGGCTTTTCTTCTATTATGCTAAATGCTTTGATATTTTTTCTAACTTTCGATATTAATACATGTGGCAAAAGTTGATATGCAATTTTGAACCAGAGCAATATTTCTTTATTTATTTATTGTAAATTGTTGAATATAAAATGTATTCATTTTTCAAAGAATTTTTAATAAGCATTAACAAAAATTATATTACGAGTATGAACAATGTTATCACACAAAGTCTATAGCAACTTTAAAACTAAATATAACGCATAATTCAACGTACTTGTAAACGAAACTTCATGTGTATTCATGTGTGTACGTTAGTTATTTGAGACTATTAACTGCTTTCACTATACATATACATAGGGGAGAAGCGAAGATATTTGTAAAAACCATTAAACGAAACATTTTCTTAAAAATCGAACCATGTCTCTTAAAAGAAGGAAATAGTACTTCCCCGTATATTCTATTATAACATAATTAAAATCTATTATAACTACTCAATTGTTAGAATTATTAATTGAAATTATATATGACATTCTTGATTATAACTTTCTTTAATTGTCAAAATTCTCTTCAAATATAAACTGCGATTTATTTAAAACAACAAATTTTAGCGATCCAAAGTGTTCATATGATCTTCAATAACATTTCTTCCACATACACAGATTTAAATACATATTGTTACATAGATCCGGGGTTCGAGGATTTTATGAAAATCAGTCGCAAAGAACAAGGCACTTCTTTAAGAGCGATGAGAATTTATTGTCGAAAATTCAATCTTTGAAATACAGGATTCGGCAAAAAAATTTGCAGAATAAATCTCAGAAGGTTTTTACACCTTCAATAGTGTTCAGACGCAATTATTGGTGTCTAAAATACACGTATAGAAAAGATTAATCACAAGCAATCACTCTTTTAACAACCAAAGTAATCATAATTCGCTTCAACAATCAGAGCAATACTAACTGATCGCTAGTTAAATCCAGACTGACTGCCTTTCGGCGAGCATCTCTTTATTTATATCCCTCACGGATAATTCGAGAAAGACCCGCTTACGTCAGAGGTTTTGAAATTAGTGAATTTCTCTACTAGTTTCTAGAAGAATCCAGAGGTCCCGAACTCGCCGAAAATGGTAGCCAACATGATCAACAATTCACCAAAATGGTCACCAAAGTCGCCAACTTGGCTCTATCGCCAAAATTTCGCCGTTCCCGTGGAACCACCGTTGTAACGTAAGGGACGGCGTTGCTTGTGAATATTACAATTTTAACATAAATTAAATATAATTTAGAGTAAGATAAATGCATTACACATTTAAATACAAATAAATTTTTTACACTATTTGACACAAATTTCGTAACAATATATATAAATATACATATTCGTCGGCTCTGGTGGCTTAGAGGTAGCGTGCCTGCTTCAGAAGCCTATGGTTACAGGCTCGACCCCTGATAGAGTCGATAGATTTTCTGGGTGCCTAAATCGTAGGCACGCATGTCATAAGATTATGTGACATGTAAAAGATCACTTGAGTATCAATTTGGCTCTGGTACTCTCGGTAAAACTAAATCACAGCAATATTCCGAAGAGTGCTTGAAGTAAAAAATTAATTCAAATTTGGTAAAGAAATCCGCCACTAGACGGTGTCACCCATGAAATGGATCTCACACTTAGGTATTTGCCGTATCTCCAAAGGCTTAATTGCTAATATACAGCCTATTGAAGGAAAATATACATATTCTCTCCAAAAAAATTTTTTTCTAAATTATTACTTTCTTTTTCCGAAATATTTCTCCTCTTCTTACTTTCAAGATATGCACGAAGTCGGTAAAATTTTAAAATAGTTAAGAGTACTCTACCTAACAACCAGTAAGAGTCAGAGTCTTATGCTCTATTTCAAAATTGTTTTTCCCATAGAATTTCAACAGAAATAACTCAAATTTGATTTAACCATTTGGGTAAAAGCTTTCCGCTGTAAAGTTATATATAAATTATTCAAAAATGTGACTTCATTCAAAATAGTAGTGGTAGGGCAGAGGAATTTATCATGATTTTGTAAGGATTAATACCTCTTTTAAAAAAAGAAGGAAAAAAAAGAAATAGCACTTTTTCGCTCAAAAACTATAAAATAAGGAGTGTTTGAGTTTTTTTATCTGCTTAAAAAATGTACTTGAAGCTCAAANNNTTATTTTGATATTTAGGCCTCTTACAGTCTCGGACTACTTTTTTAGATAAGAACTTGAATCTTTCAAATATGTGCTAAAAATCTCCTCACTATTTTATTGAATATTTTTAAGTTAATTAGTGTAAATTATTACACTGCTGTTTGTAAAAAATGCAACACCATGAAAGAATCATCAGAATTAAATGAACTTTGCATCAAATATCAATTACAGGATGATACGTAAAAAGCAAAGGTGTAATTACTGAAAAAATAGCTTTCTGAGAGTTGAGGAAGATGACGAAATCGGTATTGAGAGTTGCCACCATGATTGGTAATAAACGCTGTACACGACTGACTTTGCACTGAATTTAAGAGGTTTTAGATGACATACTGGGTATGGTAACTCTTCTTACCTCTATACAGGATGTCGCCGGGGATCATTGTGACAAACTTTAAGGAAAAGTAGGGGACATCACAATGATTCAGATTTAAATAGCAATCTATGGTCGGAAAGCCTTCGTTCGGTGCTATGTGGCATTGTTCACAAGAGCATTTATGGAAGCAGACCTGCATTACTGCAGTCTTTTGAGCTGCCATCGTCCATAGAAGAGTATGGAACGTTTTTCATACACAGTGTGATATGGCCCCCCCTTTGGTGACCATATTTTTGATTGTCAGCGTGAGCTAGAGGTGTGGGGTTCTCTGAATAAACAGACATTTTAAATTCTTAATATGACTTTATTAAGAATATAACTTAAACGTCTAACAATTTAGATAAATTTAAATAAGTGAGAATCTAGAATGAACGAACACACAAAAATAGTTAAACCGAATCACGTAACTTAGACCACTTTCTCTACGTTATAATTGTATTATCCGCCTACTCTCACTTCTAATAATATTACAAGCTCTAATATCAAATAATCAGTCCTACCTTAATCCAAACTTAACTTCAAGCTTTATATGGAAACGTCTGGGAGCGCGTGAAATGGTATGCACCTTGTAATAATGGCTGGGTTTCTAGGTAACTTTACAATAGGCTGTCAATTCACGCTTGTATCTCCTCCAAACTTAACATTCATCAAATTGCCATCCTGCTTACTGAAACTTCTGTTCTTTTAAAAGCTATCTTATTTGCATTTCTTATTCGCATTTCGCTTCTTGGGTTTTGGTTGGAAAAGAGTTGCCATTAATCTTGGCCGTCAAAGAACCCAGAGGTTATGTTAAAGAAAAGAGAAACGCGTGAGCCCGTCACAACAGAGCTGGCAGATATGTTCTGATTCATGGATCAAAAGAAGGAACTGCACGAGCAGCAGAGACTATATCGGGAAAGGTTCCCACAGAGAGATACACCAGTTGGCCGGTTGTTTCAGAAATTACATCACAATTTGTGTGAATATGGATTATTACGAGGTAAAAGGCATAGTGAAGGCGATCCACGTATTTCAACAGGCCCCGGTATCCAACACATTTTCTTCCAACCATGAAATAAAATGTGTTGGATACCGTTTGAAGGAATCCGAGTACCATGTCGGGAATTCGAGTCACTCGTAGCCCCGCCTTCACACTATCTATTACCTCGAAATGATCCATATTCATACAAATTGTGATTCAAATTATAAAACATCCGGTTTCTCGTGCATTTACTTCTGTCAATCTGTATATAAGGTGCATATGTTCCTGTTCGATGTACGTAAAACATTCCATACTCCTTTGCCGTTAATGACAGCTGAAATGGCTGCAGTAATGTAGGTCCGTTTCCCCTTGTGTTGTCCTCTCTTTGTCCCAATGATCCTAGGACTCCCAGTATACTACTAAAGTTGATCTAGTGTAGCATGAAGTAGTACATGCTAGGCCAATCACTCTCTAATCACTGACAGACGTGCTCGGTAATCAAGAGAATACTGGCAGGTTTAAGACTTCCAAAGACATGTTTTAACATATCATAATAATGATGAATATCATTTGTAATTCGTAATAAGTTAAAGTTAATTCTTACAATAATTAAACAGTTTTTCACGAGTCCAAAGATGTGTTACGGTAATTATTAGAAGTCAAAAATGAACATAAAATGAAATTATTACAAATTGTACGACAATTGTGAGGCTACCATGTTTATCTTGAGAACTGTTTAATATTTAATCCATTAACCCTTTGGCATATTAAGTTAATCCGTGTATCAAATTTCTATTGCACAAAAGTGCACATTTATAAACCCCAAAAAATGAATAAATATAGTTGTTCATTTCAGCAATTTTTATTTTTCGCTACGGGATTCTTCATAAAGTGAGATGAAAATTGAAGCTTGAAATAGTTACCTCTGTACAAGGCAAATGCTTAATCTCTGTTTTGTTTCATAATTTATCATTCTAGCATCATTAATAACCGAATAAAAAACAGATGCATCTATAATTTAGTATCCATGGTCTAATTCAAGTAGAGTGATAATACATACATGTTAATGAGTTCGAATTCCCCAAAGTGAAGTGATTAGCATGCATATGTTATGAAATACATTAAAAAAATTTAATATTCCATTAACGTACAGATTTCAACCCCCAAACAAAAAAGTACGTGATTCTCTGATTAATAAATTTATAACAAAATAATGGATTAATTATTTTGTTTCGGTAAACATGTTTATAGCAAATCATAATTTTCAGTTTTTTTTTAATTTTCTTATTTTTAATAAAATAGTTTATATCTAATAGTTTCAAGCTCTAACTGATAACATATTTTGCTTAGAAGAAATTAATTTACGTATTAATAATCCCTTTATATATATTTAATCCAATCACATACTTTTTTGTTGCTTTGTGGCATCTATCTTAAACAAAATATTTGCGCATTTAGTAATTAGTTTAGTAAAGGCATAAAATATCTAATATATTTTTTTACATCAGCGAGACGTTATTTCACTTTTTATTTATAGAAAAAAATATGTATTTTTTGGAGTGGAAAAAAATTTAAAAATTAATTAACAAAAAAAAATAATAATTTTATTTTAAAGAAGGGATTTTTTTACAGTTGGATTAATATAATTTAATTTTATATAATTTGATATTAGTAAGAGTCTAATCCTTTTACCTAATTTCTTTGTGGACGAAGTCATAAAGAAAACAGGTAAAACAATTTTCAAATCTTCAAGAACAAATTAAAATGATCTATATAAAAACACATTTAAAGAAACACACATTGTAACTGAAGAGTTAAAATGGTTGAATAAACACATACATACGAGTTTTATATTTACAAGAAAATATAATATACTAATGTAAAATTCTACATTTAGCTTCACGTCCTATATAAAATTTCTAATTGCGTAATATGTGTCTTATTTTATCAATACGAAATCGTTCTTATAACAAATTCTGAAAACTTAACGTTAATTTACATTAAAAACACGATAGCAAATGTATGAGAGCAAAAAGAAAAAAAAATGCAAAATTGTGCATTTTTGATAGTTATTAGTAATAAGATCAAATTAATCACGCGGAATGAAAAATCAGAAATAATATGTACCAAATTAGGTGTAGTAAAAGTTGTACGATTATATGTGATGAAGAATTTCGAACTCATTACATAAACATATAATCATACTTAATTTACGTTCTAAAATGTTAGCTGCTTCTCAACGGATAAGAGAGGTCAGTTTTGGTTAGTATAGAAAAAGGCAAAGTTTATATATTTAAGAAGAGATCAAAATAATTATAGCAATCTAGGAATAGCTTTGAATATGAATGCTTCAGACTAGAGATTGCAAAATAGGACCAAAAGTTCAATACCAGTACTCGTTATTGTTTAGATCTTAATACCAGGATACCGATTTTAATACCGGTAGTAGAAATTTAAAAAAAAAGAAAAACACGGGTGTTTCTTTTTTTTTTTCCTACCAGTTTTATTAGAGAGTGTAAGTATCACAAAAATAATTTGTAACTTATAAATTATAACAGTACATAAAGAATCCCAAAAAAGTAAAGGAACATCTTATTTATTTAAATTACAAGAAAGTGTAAATATCCAAGTATTTATCTCTAAATCCCTCATCTTCAAATAAATAGATTTCTCGTCGGATGGTTTTGGATGTATCTGATTTCTGTATTGTATTTGGTTTGTTGACATTTTTTTAGCTATCACTTATTCTAATTTTTGTTCAAGAGACAATTCCTTTTCATTATCGACATTAGTGTCATCAACATCATCTTCGATGACTGTACCGAATTCTTCTGAATGTAAATAGGTTTATGAGTAAAAATATTTTTAAAAAATTTGCTATAAACTTGATCAAATTTTAGCTGATTAGTCTATTTTCTTCTTTTTCATTCTTCTGTGCGATTAGTTTTTCTTATTCATTATTATGTGTTGTTATTTATAAGTATATATATAATGAATCTGAAAAATATTTTGAACCCTGAAGTATGATGTGAAAATGCAATGTGAATAACAGTTTCAACTATTTAAAAAACATCGAAATATTGCGCACTTTCTTCTCAACTCTAACGTTGTTTGATACGAATATTAGACTAACGAATCCTGCTTGAGTGTAGTGTCGCTCTGAACTGTAATAGGATAAATTTGGCCGGTCTTCTTGGATGATTCACATATTTTATCACTTATTTTGATTGTATGATGCAACTTTATGTTCACGATCAAATTAATTTCTCCCGTTACGGAGACATAAAACTAAAAGGTATAATATTTTTTCTATGTTGATAATCCCTGAACCTATAGTGGAGATAATTTTTAAAATTTCTAGTAAATAGTGAAAAAATGGTACTTAAAATTGTGAATACTTGTGTTACAAAATTGTACAAATGGCTCAAAATACCGGTATTCGGTAACCCGATATACCGGTATTGCAGTGTCGCCCATTAGGGAGACATAAATAAAAGAACGTATACTATTTTGCTAGATTGACAATCACTGAACATATAGTGGATGCAATTTTAAAAAAAATCAAGTAAATACCGGAAAACCGGTATTTAAACTTGTGAATACCGGTATTACAAAATTGTACAAATGGCTCAAAATACCGGTATTCGGTATCCCGGGATTGCAATCCCTACTTCAGACTATCCGATATGATTCCCCAGAATAAGTCTTTTGTCTCAAGATTACTCATAAAAATAAATATTTTTTGAATTTCAAACAAAATCCCCCTCCATGAATATTTAAAATCCATTTGACAAAACCTTTCCACAACCCACACGTCTGAAACATAAGGCATAATGATAAATCCCCACCGACCGTCATCGAAATTTCTTCTTCTTCCCCGTCGTTCCCAACGATCTTCCACCGCGATCGAAGAGAATTTCTGCGAAAGAGTGGTGAAAATTGCCGCTTTTTGCTCAAAACAATGCAAGAAAAATTTCCCCCAACTGTGTCCGAGAACCATTATCTGACGATATCGACGCAACAAAAACCTCTTTTTCCGTCTCTGTGCCACCATCAACAACCGTTCTTTAAAGCCATCTAGCCGGATACTGAAGAGAATGAAGCGCACTTTCTTTTACTCAAAAGAAACGGAGAAAAAAATCAGAAACTGTCTGTTCGAGACAATGTATCATCTAACATCATTACCGTAATGTATTATGGGATAGTTACCGTACAAATGTCATCGATTTATTTGGTGTTAGGTATAGGATGTTTTGTAAAGGATATAGTACTTCTAGTAAACAAAACACTTTAGCAATTTCTTTTTGGATAGAGAAAGAGGAAGATTTCTTTTTGTAAAAATATACTCTATCTCCTTAGCTTTATTATCTTAATGTATTGTGTGACATTTTTATATGCACATTGCTGGCATACTTGATTTGAAATGAGGATTGTTTTGAGCTTAGAAATAAAGGCTTATATAATATTTTTATTTTTTATTCATAAGAAATACCGCCACTACCCTCATTTCTAGATCATATGAGACGCTTTTAACAATTGTTTGAATTTTTTATTAAAAATTAGCTTTTTGTTAAAGCTTTATGAAGTACATGATATCATTATCATAATACATGGTCTTACATAATACACGATAAAAACTGCAACCTGAAAAAGAAATTTATAATATATAACACACATATGAAAAATAAGGTACATAACTACTCCATCAAAAGCAGGGTGTTAGTAAATTGTTGATAACGTTCATAAGCAAATCCATGACCACTTTAACACTAGAAGGTCCGGTATTTCGACTATCCTTAAAGGTCTACAGGTGTCGTTTCGACACCACGGTATAAAATGTATAAAATAATTATAATAACCAAGAAAAATCATTACTGTGATGGGGCATCCTTTTTATTTACTTGATTTGGCTCCGTGCGACTTTTTTTTATTTCCTACAGTTAAATCTGGTTGAAAGAGAACCCATTTTACCTCAGAAGAAGAGATTTACGCAAAAAAGGAAAATCTCCTAAAGGGATTTCTAAAACCTCGCTCTAGAACTGTTACCAGCAACGGCAGTAACTAATGCAGTGTTTCTCAAACTATGTTGCACATTCCCCTGGGGGTAGTGATAATCCAACGAGGGGGGCGCGAGCAAATCGAAAAGTCGAAAATAAAAAACATTATTAATTTACTGAAAGAAAGCAAAACAAAAAAACATTCTAAAACAATAAAAAATAAAATACACATTTACACTGATATAATACACTAATAAATGTATCAGTACTGCACACTTTACTTGATAATTAATTTAACAATACCAAGTTAAGAACAAGTTTAACAATTACCAGTGACCCCATGGGCTTGTCATATAAAAATTTATTGCTTTTCTTTATATAATTTGTATGGTTTGTAATTAAATTCGTATTGTAGATTTACGTCAAAGTTCATTATTATTGAATTCAATTAATTGTTATTGTTTGGATGGGGGAGGGGGTGCGAAGAAAATTATGACTGAAAATTGGGTCGCAAGTATTGAAAGTTTGAGAGGCACTGACCTAATGCAGTTGTTTGGTAATTCTGAAGGGGACCACTTTGAATATGACAATGTTACGGAGAACTGATTCTGTAATTACAATGATTTATTAGACCAGTCTCATTTTTTTTGTGTCGAACACATCTTTATGTGTCTAATTTCATACCATTTTACCTACACAAATAGCCAGTAGTAGATAACAAGTAAGTTAAATCATTCACTGTTTTAAAATTGATGTAGCATGTAAGAAAACTCTGTTTGGTAATCGGAAATAGAGAAACAAGTTTTGAAAACCAAATCGCAAAACCTCCTTCCCAGTGGTGGTAGTTTAAGATTTAATACCTGTTACATCATTCGCTGTAAAATGTTGTGTATACATAAGGCATGCATACGCCTCTGTCATATGTATAAAATCCAATTCTTAAAAGGAATGAAACATTATTGCTGGATATAATTTATAAAATAGGGATGAGATAAAACAATCTTCTATTTTCTGTCTTGCTATTATTCAGTAATAAAGCCTTGTTTACTTAGGCAGTCGCTTAAAGATAATTTACATGCCAATACTTTTTATAAACACCAGCAAAGATTTGAGCAATGAAAATAAATGTGTGTCGTTAATGAATAGATGATGAAACCTAAGCTCGAGCTAAGAAATCTGAACAGTGAAGTATATTGTGTCTTCTTTGAACAAATGTTTCTTAATTTCTTGTAAGTCATTCCATTCATCATAAAAAGCGTTTCGTGATAAGTTCTCAGCAAACTTTAACACACATATCCTAATATTTCCTGAATGTCTGATACCGGATGAATTGAGCTTGGTCTCTCCTCTCACGGGACCTTAATTCAATGAATTTCTTTTAAGGGAGATGAAATCCTGAAATATTTGGTATCGAAGACACGTACAGACTTTATAGATTTTATCTCAAAAATTATTGTAGCGAAAAGATGAACATAACATCAACAGTCTGTAACAACAGACTAGCGGTTGTTGGCGTTTGGGGGTTCGAACAAAGATCAGCCGTAACAAGTTTGTAAGAGACCCACGTCTCTCTGGCGAGAACATAGATGGGGGAGGTGGAAGGGAAGAAACACTTGACATGATTCAAATCTAATCTATTTATTTCAACACTAAGAACAGACAAAATTTCAACTTATAATATTAAGAGGATGTCTCAGTGAAAATTGCGAAAGTGGAACAACGACAGTAATACGTAAGCGATTAGTCGACTAATAAACTGTATCCTTCTTTTAATTCAGAATCTATCTTATTATCTGATTTAATCTAATCTTAATTCAATCTTAGTGAACAATCGTCACTTAAAGGTTTCCTTCTAATAATAATCAAAGCTTTATAATTCAAAATATTATATCTTTAATATCAATCTCACCTGTCTCGAGTATATCTCGAGTATTCTCCTACTAAAGCTAGAAAACCTCGTTTATTTATAGTGAGTTAATTTGTATATCACAATTCTCTTCTTCCGAAGGGTTGTGAAGTTGCCTCCTAGGGTGCCCTTCTCTTTGATTATCAGCTTGAGCTATAGGTGTAGAAATAAATGAAGAACTAGGAGATGACATGATCTTAATATGACTTTATTAAGATCTTAAACTTAAACGTATAACAGATTAGATAATAATAATATATGGGAGAGAATCTACGATGACTAATCACACAATATCTATAATACAGAAATAGTGTAACCCGGACCACTATCAATAACAAACTCGCCTAAGCTCAATTATAATTCTATCACAGATCCGAATATTAAGTAGTCACTCCTACCTTAATGTCGAATGAAGTAGCGATCAATCTGATTCTAGTCGCAGTTGCGTTTCACCGGAGTGCAATGTTATGCACATTGACCTAAGGGCTCTTTGTCACGGAATTCCTCTGTTGGCTGTCACTTCACAATTGAATCACGGACTATCATAACATTTCCCAAATTACCACACCGCTTACTCTAACTTCTGTTATTTAAAAGCTTCCTAATTTGCATCTTTCTTTCACGCTTCACTTCTTGGGTTTGGTTGGAAAAGAGTTGCCATTAATTCTGGCCCCAAAGAACCCAGAAGACATGTTAATGAAAAGACGTGTGAGCCCGTCACAAGGTTGGTTGTGAATAACGTGAATTGATAGCCCAAAGATTTCCCAAGAGGATTAGTTCGAAGGGCACGTATAGATCCGTCACAAGTTTTAAACTGAAATTTATTTAGCACTTTTACTTTATCAACATAACTAAATGTAGGAAATACACTTAGTAAACAATTTGATGAGCAATACAGGTTCTCTTCTTCCGAAGAGCTGGTTGTGAATAATGTTAATTGATAGTCCAAAGATTTCCCAAGAGGATTAGTTCGAAAGTAGCGTATAGATCCGTCACAAGTTTTAAAATGAAATTTATTTATCACTTTAACTGAATCAACATAATTATATGTAGGAAATACACTTAGTACATAATTCGATGAGCAATCGCACGGCTTACGGCTATTAACATATAAGTATAGTCTATTCCACTTACTCTTGGAGCACTCTGGACTTCTACAATAGAATTCGCCGTAATTATCTCTCTTAATGTACTACCTCCGGTCGTAAATTAAATTATATATAGGCGCAGATTTATCACTTTTATTCTCCAATTATCAATAATTGACCATCCAGGGACTATCCGTCGACTAACTTCGCGTACCTAAATGTCAACGTTTAAATAGAAAAATTTGTTTGAATAAATCTTCTTCTTCGAGAGAAAGTTTTCATTAGAACATACAATTAAATAATTTTACCCCAAGAGGATTAGTACAAGGTTCGTGGATAAATCCGTTACAAGTCTACGAGAAGAAAGAAAACTTTCAATTACAGGTGTTAACTGTATAACAGCACTTTTGAATAACCTTTGTAGGATAAACTGTAAATCCTTTTCTGATCCAAATATAATTGGACGATTTATGATTTCAGTGAATATTCCTTTTTTCTCCCTATTGAAAGCTCAAATTTTTCCGACACTCTGAGAAGAATACACCTTGTCCTAATCCGAAAATATATTTCAAGGTATTGCAAATGTGTCTCCTTTTTATTAGAATTATTACCTGTTTTATTTTGCCGAAATAATTTACGAGCACCTTGTGTAAAAAGTACACAAGTTATAAATGGCATAATAACAACAAATCTAGCGCCATAATCGTAATATTTTTTGTGGTAAATGTCGTATGAATATTATGGTAAGTATAAACTGCTCTGGAAACGAGCTAATAAAACACTATGCAAAGAGAAAGGTAAAGAACAAAGGGTTTTTTTATAAAAAAAATAGGCAATGCTAGTTTACTAATTTCATTATTGCATAATATCCTAAGATAATTTCAGTACAGAATTATAAATAAAGTTTTCATTGCTTTTGATTGAATTAATCATTATGCACTCAAGTTTATATAGGTACGAGTGTTTGTAAAATGTAGATATATGGGTGGACTTTTTTAATTATTTTTATTAACATCGCACTCTAAACTGACGTGAAAGCTATTGGGAACAGACAACGTAATTTTGATCCCCGGCCATGTTATAAGGATGACATCTGAACTGACTCCTCATCCTCCAAATTTTCACACCACGCCAACATGTGGACTTTGAACCCTTGGCAGATATAACGTGGTTAGGTCTTCAGTCAACATTTCAGGTCTTCAGTGGCACTTGAATTCGAGCTTATGATGCTAGATATGACCTTGCGACCACGACCACTCGGCTACAAAGTCACCAGATATGAATGAAGCTCTGTTGTTGTCGCTTCTAGTGCCATTTAAACGAGGCCCACAAAATCCATCCTGGCAGGGGGCTAAATCACAACTGTCGTTAACCGCAGCTTTGAGCACCGTTGCTGGTGACAATACGTTTTGGATCTATTCTACCCCGATTTTGACCTAGGGTATGGTCAGGGAGACATCCACCTCTCTTCACTTCCACCAATCTCCAAAGCGGACTCTCGGTTCAACAAACATTTACAGTGCCCCCATGCCGCACAGCAAGCAATATCTATTAAGAATACTGAACTGAACTCAGTGGAGCGACAGCCCATGAGGGTCAAGGTCTACTGTGCCTATCTCAGTTTACGGGACCTTAGGTGCTGTGGTGCATGTGCAGATGTTTCGGTCAAGTGGTCAGTCTGACGTGAATCTCCCAGTGTTCAGTTCCCAAGCAAGCTTGGTATTTATCGACCCAATGAAGAAATGGAAGGCTGAGTTGGCCATGCCCAGTCCGGGATTTGAACCCCGGACCTGTGGCGTTGAAGCTCGATACACAGCCACTCAGCTACTAAGCTTCGTCTATTAAAAACATAATGTACAAAACGTGAAAATTCCATATGGTGTATCTTCTTTAAAAGAAAAGAGATAGAGAGGGAGAGGGTATTACCCGGAATATTTTAAATAAGGCTTTAGATATTTACGATACAGCTGACATTTAGATACATACGATACCATCATGCAAAATACACATCGTATTCTATTGCAGCAACGTGAACAGCATCAAAAACACTGTTTCCGGGAAAAAACGAATCTACATTTGATAGCCGACTAATAAAATTTTGATCCCCTTCCGCAGTCAGACGTGCAGCGGCTTGTAACGAAGTCAACGATTGTATTAATCCTGCAAATGCAATTGGCAGTATCCCGAAGGGATTTATGGTGAAATTTCGAGGTTCATCAGAGAAATCCTTAAGTAAAGAGAAAAGTTTTGTGTCTGGGATGGTCTTTGGTCGGATTAGTCTTTTATTTGCCTGGGGAGGGGGGTATTAATTTTATTATTTATTTTCACTGAAGATAAATTGACCTTTTTGGAATGAACTCTAAATGCATGACAGAGTTCATTGAAGTTAAAAATATATTTAACAGCTAAAATAGTTGTTGAAGAGAGTCAACTTTTCCAGCAATGAAGAAGTAAATTTCACGAAATAAATTTTATAAAGTCCCATCTTGTTTGATAAATTGAACTTCTAAGAAAGATTTATTTTTTTCTTTCAGTTTGAAGTATTTTTTAGTCTTGTATTGGATTTAATGGTAGGGCTCGAGCTGACATGACATAGTGGAATATAATGACATAATATCTTTTAAAAAAAGGGAGGAAAAGAAAAAAATAAGTAGATAACTATTAACTATTCTAAACATGTGTTACGTAAATTTGTTTTTTTAATTAGGACAATTCTTATACATAATTAGAACATTTTTTTTTTCATATCGTAAGCTACTCAAAATGAAATAGCTTAAAAATGTTCCTTCAGTTTCATGAATTTTTGAATTAATGAAAAAAAAAATAATTATAATATTATCAGCAAAATCAATCTTGTTCTCTTTTGTTAGACTTAAGGCGACACAGTATGATTCAATTGAAAAAAATCTGTCAAAAATCCAATTCTAATTTTTTTAGTCTAAATTATTTTTTATATACTTTCCTACAAAGTCACATAATTTTAAAGCTCTAAGCTTAGAAAACACAGTGTTATGATAACTTTTACTTTTGTTTTTATTCACATCCCAAAGGCAAATCAAAACTTTAAACTGATTTATTTCAAAAAGATAAATGTGGCCGCGGAATACGAGTGGTATAGGTATCGGATCGTGGCTTGCCTTGTCACGAGTTCGAGCCCAGTACCACTAAAGACCCGCCGCATAGGGCAGCGATGCACGTTAAATCTGTCGAGAGCTGAAACGTCCTCCCTTTGGTGTGGTAGTTAGGAGAGGGGGGGTGCCAGCTCAGGTGTCGTCCACGTCACTTGACCATGGTTCAAAATTACGTGGTCCGTCGCCAAAAGCCCTCGTGTAGCTGAACAGAGTGACGTTAATATTCAATCAATCAATCTCAGAAAGATAAAATAATTAGTTTGTCTTCATTTAAAATGCTATGGCTTTTTTCCATTGTGCTTAATACTTGGAAATGTTTTTCACTTGTTGCTAATGATACATGGAACAAAAGTTGGTATGCTTTTTTCAATAAAAGCTAAACTTATTTTTTCGAATATAGTTGAAGTTAGAATTTACTTATTTTTTTAAGAAATTCGCTATAAGCATTCATAAAAAGAAGCATTGTACGAATACCAATCATGTTAGCACAAAATCCATAACCATTTTTGTTATACATAGTTTAACGTGCTTGTAAATCAAATTTCATATATGTACGTCAATTTTTGTAGGTAGTGTATTATTTTAAAATCACTTCATAAGTATCAAGTTTTTCTCTTACAATTTAAATTAGCTTTTTTATGAAATTTTGAGCCTAAAATCTGTTTTACATCATACATACACATAGGAGGCAACCAAACAACTAATGAAAATCATTGAATTAAAAAATTCTGTGTTTAAATCGTACCATGGCCCCTTAAATCGCATCTGTGAGTTTAAAAAAATGTTTGCTGAGAAGTGTATTTATAATAAAGTAAAATCTATATCTTTTACCTACGTATAATAAATATATAAACAAATAGTATAAAAAAAACTTTAGAATCATAATTTCAAATATCGTTATCTGAATGAACTTAATTATAATTATAGATTAAAATACTTGTCCAAACAATTTGTTTTCACATTTCTTTTTGTTAAAATTGTCAGGTAAGCATTTATGATTTTGTTTTACACGTAAATTAAAAATTATGAATTACTTCAGAAATCACACTTTTTAGTTTCACACAAACATTCCTACAAAAAAAAACATAATCTAATTAGAATATTTAAAAGTTGATTATCTTTGTTGCATAAAAGGTTAGATTTAAAAATATTAAAATTTAAATGTGTAACAAACTATCTATGAAAGTAGTAAAAAATAGGAACACTAAAAATTGGAGGACAGTTTAAAATTTTATGTCCTCTAAATTGTGCTCATTTTTGCTACCTATTTTTTCTGTATAGGTGAGGAATTAAATATATTTAAGAGATTAATGAGATATTTTCAATAGAAATTTCAGAAAAATATTCAAGTAATATTGATAAAATTTCTTCCAGTTATTCAAGACGTACAACTTGTGCTACCGCCCCCTTTTGGTGACCGTATCTTTGATTGTCAGCATGAGCTAGAGGTGTAGGGTTTGCAAAAGGAATAGACATTTTTAATTTTTAATATGACTTTATTAATAATAGAACTTAAAAGTCTAAAATTTAGATAAATTTAAATAAGCGAGAATCTAAAATGAAAAACACACAGTGATAGTTAAACCGAATTACGTAATTTAGACCACTTTCTCTAAATTATAATTATTTAATCTACCTACTCTCACTTCTAATAATATTACAATCTTAATATCAAATAATCAGTCCTACCTTAATCCAAACATAGATTCGATCTGGGTGCGCATGCAATGGTATGCACCTTGTATTAATGGTTTACTTTCCAGGTAACTTCACGATTGGCTGTCAAATCCCTCTAGTCTCTTTCACATATAACATTCCTCAAATTGCCATCTCGCATACTGAAACTTCTGTTCTTTTAAAAGCTATCTTATTTGCATTTCTTGTTCCCATTTCGCTTCTTGGGTTTTGGTTGGAAAAGAGTTGCCATTAATCTTGACCACCAAAAAAACCCAAAGGTTATGTTAAAAAAAAAAAAACGCGTGAGCCCGTCACAAACTTTTCAATTAAGTATCAATTCATATCATTTATAAAAAAATTATTTATTTAAGTCATCTTAATGTGCTTTTAAATATTTCCTTTTTGTAACATCAAAAACAAATGTTTTACATCATGAAGAACGCGGTATTTTAAAATAAACTATCTAAACTTATGATATTTATCAACAATTAGATCTTAATACATGATTAAAAAAGAACATTATTTTTCATTTTTTATTGTTACTCGGAAGATCCTATACATTAGGATTCTACTTATTTTCTGCTTTAAAAATTTCTTCAACTTATTTATAAAAGTAAATCTATAATTGTATTTTCAACATTTTTTCTATATGAGGTTATACAATGGAAATTTATTATTTTGCAAATAATTCGTTTAATAAATAAGTTATTTTTTAAACAGAGAAGTAATCTTCGTATCGTTAAAAGTCAACATACGCTTGAAATAATGTAGACAACAGAACATGGTGTAAATATTCTCTCCTTTTGAAAGTATTCTTTTTTTTTTAATTATAAATAATAATTGACTATTTTTTTTTATTTCATTCACGTTTCAGCTCTTAATATCAGATGACATACATGAGTTTCATATTTTTTCAGTTTTTATTTATCTTCATATAATTCAAGTATAAGTTATTGCTTTGAACTTTATTGTAATATTTGTATGTTTATAAGCTCTTTACATTCGTATATTTATAAGCTCTTTACCACATTTTTGTGACAAAGTTAATACACATTATACGAATTGTCACGTAAGAAATGCGTACACACATACACTCACACAAACGCACATACACATATAATAATTGTGTATAATGTATATTAAATTTCATACACAAAAACACAATTATTCATATATACTGATAAGTAATACACTTCATATACCAATACAAACTAAAGCATGCAGAGAAATTCTATTTTTTAAAAAATTAAATTAGCAAAGATTTATTATAGATTATTATTTCAAATTTTAAATATTGTTTCCTAAACTAATTTAAAATATAATGTAAAAACTGATTTTGCTATTTAAAACAAAAATAAAAGTAAAAAGAATTTTTATTATTAAGAAAAAAAGAACTGAAAGTTTGGAAGGAGTCTTCTTCCTCTTTGAATTCTTTTGTATGAAATTAATTTTTACATTTAAATGCTAATTTTTTTTTATCAAAACTTTTTAATTGTTTGTTACTGGTTAGTTTTATGATTCCATAGATTTAAAGAAATATTTCATAACTGTTCCTAATCTTAAAAATTATTGAAAATGGGTATATCAGCAATGAATTTCCTGAATAAATAGTACTGAACTGGAAGTTTGTTGATTTCTAACTACAGAAAATTTTACTCCTATATCTTTTTTTTCATTTGAGTTGTAAATTTTACTTATTTCAGAAACATGAAAAAAATTTAGCAAACAATAAAAATGAAATATTTTAACTCACATTTTTCAAACATATATCATCATCCTTTTCAGTTTTATTTTGTTTTTTAAACTTTTAAACGGAAGTTACATCAGATAGCAGCAGGAACTTACCTAAAAATGAAAGAAAGAAATGTATTTTTGAACATTAGCAGATATTTAACACAAAACGAACTTTTTTTTTAAAAAAAATGTACATTATATAAATTATAAAAATTAACACGCCGAAAGAAATTTATACATAACTTCTGAAAATTATGTTATTGTATCTTCGATTACTTACTAGGACTAAATATGTATACAAAAGAAAGGTCTTCCCATTTATTAGGGTGAGAATATAGAGTATTTTACATTTGTTGATATGTTTTTGAAAAAGAATTTTCTAATTAAAATATTCATAAAACCGCAAACAACATATTATGAAATGCATATCGAAAATACTTACTCAATTTAAAGGGTATTTTATTAAATATCATTTACATTTAAAACAAAGTTTCACGAAGTATTTTTAAGAAGAAATATTCAAGTAAATTTAGAAACTATATAAATTTTACAGAAATATTATCTAATATGCTTTATTAAAATATTAGTAACTAAAACTCTTAATTTTAAAAAAAGGGTTTTTTTTCTGTACTTGACCGGTGTTCAGATTTTGGATTCTTCAGAATTTTTAAAGCATTGTTATTGACAAATATTAATTTTATTTTTGAAAAAATATATTAAAAATGGTAATGAAAAAAAAAAGACTTAAAAGAGAAACCAACTGCCTTATTTTTAAAAACTTTAAAAGCGATTGTGTTCAACGTAATTCAAAAATCTTTAATATTTTTTTAAAACTGTACGAATATTTTAAAAGAGAGGAATTGTATTATATATAATCCATTAAGAAATTTAATAAGAAAAACAAAATGTTACTGCATAATTTACGAAATAGAAGCTAGCAGGAAGTAAATTTATTTTTTAATAATTCTCTAAAATATTGGTAGTTCTATATTGTACACAAAAAAAGGTTTTACTCATGTTCTTCATGATGTATAAGAGGAAGATATATTTTGAATTTTTATAAAAATATGTGAACTAAATATTATTTAGACTTCATATTTTTATAAAAATTCTTAGTATATTGCTTTCAAGATAATACTTCAAAAATGTTATTATACATGTAAAGTCAATACTTAAAATTTTCTGTTTATTTTTTTAATTATTAAGATAAAACATATTTAAAAGAATTGATTGAGTTTAAGCACAACGAAATTATTGTAAAATAGATTTCATTTCCTAAATAGTTTTGAGATTTCTTACAAAGCCGATGGCTACTTTCTTGAAAATAAATAGAAAAGAAATGGTATTGAGAGGCAATCCATCAATATACGGTAGAGAAGTTTGATAAAAAAAATTTGCTTTCTCTATTTAGAAAATTTGTCTTTTACCGTTTTATTGACAACCAACGGAATAATCTGTTTTAGCCGGGGAAAAAAACGAAAAGAAATTGATGGATCGAACAGCCAAATGAAAAATATAAAAGATATCTCAAAATTTTTCAATGCTTCCATTTACTTTTCATAAGAAGTATATTTGTTTTTCAAATTTGTGCGAGAAGTAAAATATTGAATGCGTTTAAAGATGTACAATATGGAGATTGGTAATTTTTTGAATAAAGATTTTTACACATAAGTACCATAAAATCTGGCTTATATAACGCTCACCTATTTTTAAATTTTAGGCACATTCGCCGAATAACGCTCAACCACATTTTTACGAAGAAATCTGAAATGTAGGTATGCAATGTTTATGGTACGCTTATGTTTTGAAGTCATTTATTCGAGGTATTATCCAAGGCTTTTGAAAAATAACATACCTCTAGAACTACAGCTCTTTAAATTCATATAAGGTGTTTCATTTGTTTTAAATAAATAATGTCCAATAAAACTGTAGAAGTGAATTTTTTTTACGTGCTCATACATTTTGTTTATATTTTTAAAGCTACCATTTTTATACCCGGCGTATAATGCACACCCGTAAATTTCGATCTTAATTTCTGTCTTAAATGTGAGCGTCATACGTCGGATTTTATGGTAAATAAAATAAAAATTTTATTAAAATACATAATTAATGACAGGCTTATTTTTGTGTGTATATTTTCATAAAAACCGAAATTTAGTTTGCAATTTTGATTATTAAAAATTATGAATTCAATTAAATGAAAGCAGTTTACCCCAAAATTAAAAGAACATATTTAAAAATACCATTTCTTTAAAAAATATAAGCGTAAAACAAAATTTTATTAGTGTGTCGAGTCAGACTGATCCCCTGACCGGAACATCTGCTCATGCACCTCAGGGCCCATGGTCGCGTATACTGAGTTGGGCACAGTAGGCCTTGGCTATCATGAGCTGTAGCGTCACTGAGTTAAGTTATAATTCTTATATTCTTAGGGATTTCAAATTGAAATTAATAAAGAATTCTCTTTGTTTCATATGTTAAAATTCTTAAACCTTTGTATTTTTAAAACAGTATTAAAACTGAATACTCAACATATATATTTATATACGAAATTAGGGAAAAATATATCCAAACATAAAGTTTTTAATCACAATAATTAATCCTATAGTCTTTTGTTCTTTATTTATTTTATTATAACAGGTACCTTCGAGGTAAAAAAATTCACGTGAAAGGAAAATGTCTCAAAATTAAATTACAGAAAATTATTTATTCATTTCCTTTCGGGGAAATGTAAATAGATGCATTCAAAACGTGAGCATTTTATTTACGAAAAGAAGCAAGCATGTTTTAACTTTGCTTAATGCGTACTCTTCTTCAAGCAGTAACTGCAGTCATTCTTATTTACGAATTGATTTTTTACGATAATGTACACAATGGAAAGTTGAATAAAAGTTAATGGATAACACAGAGCAAATGGATCGAGCCTTTTGAAATGACTGTGATATTTCTCTTTAATCATTCCAGATAATGCGCCGTATTTTTAACTGAAAATTGCATTACTTTAAGCAAATGAAAACTTTTGTAGGAAAAAATGTATAAAAAGCTATAACATCCGTACCTTTGGCCTGAAATGGTTACTTGTGAGATTTTAGAGTGGTTTTTTTTATATGCATTTTAAAAATGGGTATTACATTTAGTTAAAAACAATGAATCAATGGGCTGCATAAAAAAGAATCTTCAAACATCTGCGACAAGAAAAATGTTTGAAATTTTAAAAATAATAGCAAAAAAAAAAAAAAATCAAAAAAATAGGATCGCAGATTTATAGTTATATCTCATTCGAAAATAAGTTAACAATTTAAAAATCAAAATATAGAATAAACAAAAAACTTAATGGAGGTAATCTTTATTTTTATGATTGCTTTAATATATTTGGGTACAACGCTTTGTCAGCGCAAGCGATAAGTTTGCCAAAATTGATACAACCAATGCCAAACGAAACAGAAATATTACCGCTGGTAACCTTTTACCACCAAATTTTCAAAACAAGTCATGATTTTTTTTTCCTTATCAATGACGTCTTTTTCATAATACATCAAAAATTGATGAAAAACCAATGAGAATCAATATTTATTAATATATATTTTTATGTGGATATTGTGTGTTGAGGCCAGTAGCGCACACAAAAATTTTTCAAGGGGGGGTCCAGGGTCCACCATTTTGGTATCAGGCTCCAATACGCCACCCAACATATTCTTTTGATTTTGTCGGTTTTCGGGAACAAAAACAATACAAAATTAATTATTGAATAAACTATTAGCATTAATTAATAAAATTAATTATTAATAACAAATACATAATTAAATTTTACGTAATATATACATAGGATCATAACTAATCGAAAAAAATCAAGGGCTGCGGGGGGGTGTCCGGACCCCTAGGACACTCCCCTTGTGTGCGCCACTGGTTGAGGCCAATAACACCAACTTGGAGAGATCTGCGCTGGCGAAACAAAAAAGTATCAATATTTGTTGTATAATATTATTTTATTTCTACTCCTTTATTTTTAAAATATAGAACAAATTTTTTTTTAGATCAATTTGAAATCTTATGTTTTATGCATTATTTCTTATACACGAAAGCTAAATACTAATACTTATAAATATAGACTTGATAAAATATTTCCCATTTGTATCTTTTAAAAAGCAGATTTTAAAAAACAAAAAATTAAAGATTATTTAAAAAAAAATTTCTCATAGTAACTATTGTGCTTTCATTCCTTAGAATTATGTTCAAAATAATAAAATACGATTCTTAACTTTACTTCCAAGAGAAATGTTTTATTTTAACATCTTATAAATACTTAATCTTATTGCCATTTTAATAAATAAATTGTGGAGTACAATCATATAATTGTGCTTATAACTCAGTCTTATTAATTTATTACTTTCTTCAATAAATATTTTAATATACCAGACAGATAAAATAATCATAGTTTCATAATTTTTAACATAAAATTAAAATAAATTGTATTTAAATAATACAAAAATAAAATTTTTACGATATATGATTAAATTTTTAATGCATTTAATAACTCTATACTTTTATCAAAATTTTTGAATTCTTATAAATTAATTTTATGATATAATAATCTTTTGGTTCTATTCATTCTCACAATTTATAGTTGTCTGCGAATATATTTTTTCTCCACAAAAACAGCAACAGTATAATGTAAATTGGGAGCAACAATTCAATTTTTAAAATTAAAATGTATGTCCCCATTCGAATAGATTGGAAAGATAAATCTCGAGAAATATCTTTTAAGAGTTTGAGAAATTTCATTAAATATAGTTTGAGTTAAAAGGCATTTAGAATTATAATACAATTAGAATTCAAATATGATCGATATTATAATATTATTAGATGTGTCGAGCAACCTTCATTTTTCTATTCGTTAAATTTATATTATAAATATAATTTAAAATAAAAAATTATAAATATACATATGTATATATCAAAAAACTTGACGATATTTTTACTTGATTAATTATTATTCAGACTTTGTAGTCGGACTGCAACAGATGAGGAGACTTGAAAGTTGTTTTAATCTTTATTTTATTCTTTCGATGGACACACACATAACACAGGTAACCCAAAGAAATATTTACAATAAAAGAATGACAAGAAAACACAGAAATTGTGTTAAGGGGATGGTGGACCATCAAAACTAATTTCTTAAATTGTTAGCAAAATTAGCTGAAAATGGAATCAGTACAGTAAATGATTATTTATGTATCACAATTTAAATTGTGTTTCTTAAAAAAAACTTCTGTAAATTGATTTTTAAAAAAATTATTTTTTTTTTAAATATTTTTAAAAATGCTCCTTGCACATTAATTTTCAAGACATGTACATAATTTCTGTTTTATATATAGATGAACTACAACCAAATATATCTGTGCATGGATTTTAAATTCAGAATAAAACTTTATGAGAAAAAGATAAATTTTCTATACTATATGAAATATTTCACCCATTATCACATATTCGAGGTATACAAAGCGACACAAAATATGATCCGTTGAATTTTTTACAAAACTAATGCACAAATTGGTGAATTATATCATCTTTAATAAGTTGTGAACATTTCAAAGAGATATGACGTAATGTGAAACGCAAGGAGCATTTTACGTAACAATAAAAAAGGAAAACTTATGTTCTAAAAAAATGCGTTTTAAACATTTATTTCAGTGAAATACAAAAATAATTCATGAATTATTAATCTAAACGACAAAGTTATTTAATCGAATTATTCTATGAAATATATGAAAAATCAAAATCACAATTCTGGGCAAAATTTGATATTTTGAGAGAAGGTCCACCATAACCTTAATAGTATCGGCCAAATTTTTCAGAGAATCTAGACTTTTATATGAA
This sequence comes from Trichonephila inaurata madagascariensis, assembly GCA_019973955.1. NCBI lineage: Eukaryota > Metazoa > Arthropoda > Arachnida > Araneae > Nephilidae > Trichonephila > Trichonephila inaurata. Next base: position 272,493 of record BMAV01025859.1, read on the forward strand.
ACACAGACCGGAAGTTCCAAAATTCACATGATTCGTGGAAAGATATCATACGAGAAAACAAAAAAAGTTTTTAATTTGTAAGTGATAAAGTTACGATTACATCCTGTTAGGCGGGTAAGCTAACAGTTAAATATTTACACGAGAATCCTCGGGAAAGGGGATGGGAGTCAGAGCCATTACAAATGAAATATTAAACACATATACATATATATATATATGAAATAATTTGAATTGACTTAGGGTATTTTTATATGAAGGTGGCCTTTTTTCGGGTAGTTGTAGGGGTGGAAAGGATGAGGGGGCTCGGTATTTTTAAATCTACTGATAAACGGGGGACATAAAAAGGACAACAGAAACGCAAACGGACAAATATGCGCACATCTAAAGCAGTCACAAAAGCATTCTTTGTTCATCTCCAAGATCTCAACCTTTTGGTTACTCGGAATCAGTTAGAAACATATGATTTCTGGTAAAGGCTTTTCTGATTGGTCCAAACACGCGGGTGGTGCAAGATTACATCATCCTGCTTTAAAAATACTAACGTTTCAATTTCGGTGAGGATCAGGTTGTGGTTATTTCCCGTTAAATATTAAATTAGTTATCAAGAGAAGTCTTGGAGGACTCATGACAGTTATGAATTACAACCCCTCGAGAAAAAATTTAAGTGAATTGTTATTATGCTGGAAATATATATAGGAAATATATACATAATTATGCAAAAAAAACTTCTTAGAACAGTTTTGTTTATTACGAAATGCAATTTTGATTGACACTTATTTTTAACACATGATTCTATCATAAGCAAACAAAAAGTACTTCTTTAATTTCCTTTTTCCTCTGCTAGAAAAATATTTAATAAATATTCCGTAATCGAATAATACCATAACGATAGCTTCATTCTTCTGAGTTTTATTGATGGCATTATGTTTTCCATAACTCTTGTTTGCATGAAAGTATTTTTCTTTTACTACTAGAAGATATTTCATGTAGCGGAAGAGCTACAAAGAAACTTTTGTTCACCTTGTGCGTGAAAGAAGGATTAGCACTATGTAAGCCTGTAGCTATGAGAACTCTTTTCTTTACTCTTCCACGTCTGAAAGTTACCTTCCAGGCATATCAAATGATACAACTGAGTAAAAATATTTCGCTATTATATTTAAGCAATATTCTTACTGTATAAGATTCAGTGCATATTTATGATAGAAATAAAGGTTGTCTAGTAGTTTTAATAGCATTCAGTAGCCATAATTTGTGAAAAAGTTGATTTTATTATTGAATTTAATATATTAAGCAAAGCTAGAATTCATCATAAAACATAAACGTTAAAATTTGAGTAGTTTCTGACACAATTTATACATATTATTTATAATGAAAAAATTGTATTTTTATGTTATAGACAAATAAAAATATGATTTTAAAATTGTTTTTAAAGAAAGTCAATATAATTATATAGTTTTTGATTAAAAAAATAGATTGGTTCAAAATATCAAGATTAATATGGTGTATTGATGTTAATTCAATGAGTAAATAATAATATTAAATAATTATATGAGTAAAGCAAAAAGAAATGATTTTAAAAATTAGTTTTTTCCCCTGTATTACATGAAACAACGGAATCTCACACCCAAATTATGCAAAAATACACTCCTCAAAAGTGAAATTGCAATATCAGAAAAAAAAAAATACGTGTATCATTTCATAAAGATACAAAACATATGCAAATGATTAAATTTGCATGCACATATAGTCCCATGATACGCAGTTTCTGGCCATAAAAGCCAACAGAAGAAAATATCTTCAAGCCACCTCTTATCCATTTTTGATACAGCCTTGACAGCTGTTTAAAAAATTCTGTAAAATGCACTGATGACCCATAAATGTTGACTCCGCAGTGGAATGTAGCATTGGAACTTATTAAAGGAGCAAAGAATATACATGAAAGACGTCATCGAGCTTAATGCCAGCAGTTATCACATGCGGAACCTACATGTCCTGGAACAGCATTACTCAAATGCGTACAATTTTTGCTTTTGTTGTATGTACTCGTCCCCTTGTCTCATTTTGTACAGTTCAACGAAATGAGATAAGATGAACTCAGGATTATCCTAGAATTCAACGGAGGACCAGTGAATCGTACTGATAGACAGATTCATGAAATGTTTCATTAAGAATCATTTGTCACGACACGAGTTTTCCAGAGCTACTTGCCATCATCAGAGGGTGCATTTATCTCTAGCCATACTATCCATAACATGTTACAGGAGGGATGGCTGCACTCTCGGCAGACAGCCATAACCATTAAGCACTCAGCACAAAGTTCCACGACTAACTTGGTACCAAAGTTATCGCCATGAGGATCATTGGGTACAGTTTTTAGATTAATTCTACTTTTGTCCATTGCAGCATACTAGCCGCATGCGAGTATGGCGGCTTCTAGGGGGACGTCGCGCGCCAGCACATATCATTGAACATCACACCAGTCCCACATCAAGCTTCATGATTTCGGTTGGTATTATGCTTGGACAATGGATATCCTTTGTGCACGTTATCGGCAATATAATATTAGACCAGTACGCTCCACAAATTGTTTTGTCTGCAGTTCGGCCATTTGTGCAGCCACCTTCGCTCCGATATTACATCAGGTTTTTGCCCTATCTCATGTCGCATGACTAAATCTCTAAGTTTCAAATGGAAATTACATACTTCCTGGCTAGAAGCTTCCTTCGATCTCTGTTTCCTAACGAACATAAATTACCCTTATCATGTGTGCAATGCACTCGATATCACAAGCTCATGCCTATAGAAATGGAAGTCTGCAGTGGGCTCTGGCAAGGAATATCTAAGGATACGATCAACAGTCTCCATGATAGATTCCACTTGCTGTTTAAAGGCCAAGTACCTGCCTGTGGGGGGTCACTTTTATTGCTGAATAAGGTTCTCTAGTGCATATTTTTGTTTTTTTCTGTAATTATTTGCTTTTGAGAGTGATCTCTACTGTTCCGGTTATGTTTTCATGATTACACATATTCATTCATTCATCAGTGCTATAATTTCACGTTTATGGAGTGTGCAGTATTGCATAAACTGGTTAATAGGCTAATATATATCTCCTTTATTGTTAAATATTATCTGATGAAACACTTTAATTATGTATTACGGCAAAACAAAAAGTCCAAAATATTTTATAAACATAGTTTTCAACCAAGGTTAATATTACAATCATACTGACACGGTATTATATTCAAAATAAGGTTTGGGATAAAATACGGTTAATAATTAAGTTATCATTTTTAAAAATATCTTTGGACATATAAAGTTGCATTATAATTTCTAAATATTGTAAATTAGTAATATAATTCAATATTTAAGATCCATTATGAGGTTTGCTCCTTAAATATGTTTAACTAACTTAAAGGGCTCTAGAACTTGAGGGCTGAAAGTTCTTGATTAAGATGTTGTTGAAGCACAACCGTAAAACTAGCGGACTATATTAAATTGTTTTCTAAGCCAGAAAGTTACCGTTTCGAAGTTCAGTTTGATGAAAGAAAATTAACTCAATGATAAACCAAAGTACAAATTGATATTACTAAATTTAATTTACAGATGAGAAAAGGGCTCTAGGAATAAAATGGTTCACAAGTACTTGAATATTTCACTTCATAATTGTTTCACTAGTTAAGCATTTATACACGAGAACATTTCACATAAAAGTATTTCCCTACAGTACATATTTTCATTCGAAGAAAGATACATGCACTGTGTGTGAGTGTTGCCACAAGACCACTTCTAAATGGAAGTGGATCGAAGCAACAGCGCTAGCAAACGGCTTTTAAGATTCAACAGATGTAAAAAATTTCTTTTTGTATTAAATTGTTTACATTATATCAGTTTGAAAGTTAAAAGAGAAGAGTAAATGATAGTGCAAGTGAAATAGAAAATAATTTTCTTTACAGAAATAAAAATAAACATTAATAGCACCTTACTGCGTTCTTGAACCCTCAATTTCTTCTAAATCTATATAAATTCGACGTATTCCTAGATAAAAATAAATCTGCTTCAGCTATTATAGTGTTGCAATTATATTTCTTACGTATAGCATAAAGCTGAGTTTTAAACTGTCATATAACTTTCAATAACTGCATCCGAAAATTATGATACATTAGATGCTGCAAGATGCAATTCTTTTTATTTCTTAGTATAGTAGGTTAAACTGTTTCAAAATACTTACACGGGCTAACTTGAATAAATACAATGAATAAAATGGAAAAAATTATGGTAACTCATAACATTGCATCAGAATATACCATTGACATAAATCATAGAATATCTATACAAATCTTTACTCTTAAATAGCGATTGAATATTCTTTATTTATTTTGTAAATAAAAGTGAAGCTATAAACGAACACTTTAAAATTGTATACGACACTCATCAACTAACATGTTCTTTTCAAATAGTCCCAACATTTTAAGCATTTAAAGCAAATTTTTATGAAACCATTTTCGTAACGATCCCCTCGCTGTTATAGAATCCAAGCTCATCATCATTTTCGAACATTCATTCGACGTACTTCAGCTTTTGCCTTTCAAATATAATTTTGGGCAATTCACAACAATCTGGCAACATTCCAAGTTCAAAAATGATAGGATGTCATTATTCTGATTATTTCCGATATTTCGCTGGCACTTTTAGAATGAAATGAAGTCTCTTAAATTCTAATTAATATCCGTTTGAAAGTATTGAAGAATGCGTCATTATTATGAAAATAAAGTAACAGTAAGAGCATTTTTGAATGCCTTCCTCTTTTTTCGATCAATAAAAATAATTAAAATTTTATTATTTTATGAATTTAAAATGTATTCTAAATTCTAAGAAAATGAATAATTTTTAGCTGCTTTGGTTCTTTTTTATAGATTTTAGCGGAATTAGTGCACATATAGTTATATTTTTTTTATATACAGTGAAATACTTTTAACGCGAAAACGCTTAAGATGAAATATTGGTTAACACGAATTAATACAACGGTGCCTACAAACTGCTATGTATTTTCTTACAATTTTTTTTTATTAACATAAAACGAAAAAATCACTTAACACGAAATAATTTCCCTTCTGGAGAAGGAGGATGTTGAAGTTGAGCCGACATGAAACGAAATGTTTGAGAAAAGTTTGTGTTTTGTTGGACTGTCCTACTGTATCATCGGATGAACTTGTGGCAGAAAGTGATGATAGTGTGTGTACAACTCCAATTCGTTTCATTCAATATCACTATATGTCTGCGCTTTTATTTATTTTCAATATATAATAATTTTTCAAATATGTGACAGTACATTTTTATGTTTTATTTGGAGAAATTAATAAATGCTGTAGAGAAAAAAAATAGATAATAATGCAAAAGTTTAATATCAAATTTATATACATAAGTATTAAAATTATATACAAAAAAAAGGTAGATTTAGATAAATTTGCATATAAATGAATAAAAACAAATTTATACAATTATGGAGTAGGAAATAAACATAAGGAAATTATCATTCTTTAATTATGTACTGTTTACTGTATGCTACTGAATTTTAATGTAAAAATATTTAACTCATACTTATCATATTATTTAATTTTAATTAACCTATTTCTGTTAAGGTATTTGACTACGTTCAGAACCGTGATTTTCAAAAAGCGTATAAATGAATATGATTTAATTACTTGTAGAATATGCATGATATTCTTTACTGCTAAACTAAACTCAGAATGCATAACAGCCCATCAAGGCCATCTCAGTATTCGTGACCTTGGTCTGTGATGTGCATGAGTAGATGTTCCAGTCAGGTTGTCAGTCTGACACGAAACTTACAGTGTTTAGTTTCCAAATAAGCTGGATACTCATTTATCGACCCATTGATAGGATAAATAGCTGAGTCAAACCTTGCCCATCCCGGGGGTAAAACTCGGATCTGTGTTGTGGAAGCACAATACGTTACCACTCGACCACTGGGCTTTTACTAATATTACGACAGTAAGAAAATTATTTAAATGCAATTGAGCAAAAAATGAAAAAAAGACATTTGAAAAACAATCTTTCTTTTGTGGAAAGTGCTTCTATAATAGTAATATTTAGCCTATATATAACTAAAATTTTTCAAGGGCCCCAACACTGATATTTTTGAAAAATTCACATTAATTTGAGATACTATCAATCGAATTAATAAACAGTGTCTTTTGTTAAAATTTCTCTACTCTTATATATACATGAATAAAATCACTTCATATCTTTTCTTGAATATACATAATTAAATACACTTCTAAATTATATAAAATTTTGAAGTAAGATTATTCATTTTTAAATGTATCAGAAAAGAGAAATTTAAACAAAAGACACCGGTTATTATTTCGATAGTAACTTAAAAAAAGTCTAAAGTTTTCAAAAGTCTTAGTTTAAGCTCTTTACAAAAGTCTGAGCAATATATACGCAAAATATAATTATTATAGAAGCATTTTCCATAAAAAAAAAGAATATTTTGCAAATATGTGTCACTTTTTTCTTCATTTGTTATTGTATTTATTTATTTATTGATAACACAAATTGCATTTAACTAATTTCTTATTGTAATAATAACCTTAACACAACTTTATATGTATATTCTAATTCAATTGAGAGTAAATATCAAAATTGTTTTCATTTATATACTTTTGCAAACGTAGTCAGTTACCTTACAGAAAATTTATAAAATCAAAGGCTTTATCTTTAAAACATTTAATTACCATAAAATCCAGCGTATAACGCTCACCTATACTTTCAAACTGAACTTTTTAATTTTTAAATATATTGGCCGTATAACGCGCTCTCCCTTTTTACGAAGAAATCTGAAATATTAGTATACATTGCTCTTATGTTTTGAAGTCATTTATTCGAGGTATTATCCCAGACTTTGGAAAAACTAGTATACTTCTATAACTAGAACTCTGTAAGTTCATAAGACAAATCATTTCTTTTAAATGAGCAGTATTTCGATACATATAGAAGTAAATTTTTTTTTATGCTCATTTCTTTTGTTGTTTTTAAAGCTATAGTTTTTACACCCGGCGTATAACGCACACCTTTAAATTTCGATCTTATTTTTTGGGTTAAAAGTGCGCGTTATACGCCGGATTTCACGGTATATTCATAATAGTAAAATGGATTGATAAATATGTTATACCGAAATAATGCATATATCTCAAAAAATATATATTAATAGCTAGTAAATATATGTATTTCACAATAAAATATGTTAACTGATTGAAAATATTCCGACATAGTCAAATAACGACAAAAGTTAAAATATTCTACTAATTTTATCATACTTTGATTTTATAATTTGAAACAGTTACAGCCAAAAGTGAATAATAAATCCTCAATGTTACCCTTCATGTTGACAACTGGGTAGAATTAGGAATTATGTAATATCTAATTATGTAGAGTGAAATTAAATATTCTCATTTTAAAGGAAATGCATACATTAATTTAGAATCATAAGCTTAACTTCGAAATGGCAAAAGCATCTAAGTGAAAGGGAAACTAGTAATTTGTATGTTCCAAACGCAATCCTCTCTAATACTGAATCATTTGAAGCAGTAAGACTTTAGGTCCTTAATGGATTAAAGTAATTGAATGATTCAGTGTTTCAATATTATCTTCAGTAGGCATAAAATATTAATGCTTCATAAGATTATTAACTTGGCATCTACTCATTTGTTAGGTTGAACGAATATCTTAGATATTCATGATACTTGAAATTGTTATCACTGAAATCATTTTGATGGTGCATCGTTTGATGAGATTATGTCCATTTCACCCTAAATGACAAAAAAATTGTTCCTCAGCAAATTTTTAATGTAATTTGCTTTAGAATTCTGTCAATTTCTGTAACAGGCTTTATTTTATTTTTATTTTATCATGACTTAAATTTTGTACACTAAGTTTAAATATAAACTCTTTTTAATGTATTCGACTTAATGTGTGGAAAACACAAAATTCTTGAATAGTTCGCAGTAAAACAATATGAAAATCGCTGATATTACTGTGAAAAAAGTTTAACACAAAACTGTAGTGACTAAAATATTTTTTCCTGTTAAAAAAATTCGTGTTAAACAGTATTGAAAAAATATATATTTACATAGATATGCGTATATGCATGTAGATAATAAAAATAAATGGAACAAAAACATCCACAAGAATTTAATGAAATTTCATACAAAATTTTCAGATTTTGAAGAAAAAAAACTTTTACTGTGTTTATGGAAAATAATGTGATGTTTTTTTTTTTGCATTGGTTTTTTTAGCTTCTAATTGTCAACAAGTTGCTCAATATCGTCCATCTGGTTATTCATTTAACCACTGGAATGTGCATCTAAATAACTAAGCATAATTTTTATGACGTTCCTCATTTCGTATGATGTGGAAACAGGAACTGCATTATTTATTTCATTTTTTGTCGTCGGAATCTGCATTAATGATATTTTTTGAGTTTTAAATAAACTCCAAAATATTTTTGTCTGTCATAATTGGGGCTGTAGACACATTATCATCAACTACTGCAATCAGTTCTTCCTATGATATAGTAGTACGGTCCAATAATACAGTCCAAGCAGGTGTTTTCCTTATTTTGTTCATTTCCAGAAGGGAAATCTGTTCGTGTTAACCGATTTTCGTTTTGTGTTAAGAGAAAAAATGTAGCGGAATACGTAGTAGTTTGTTGGAACCATTGTATTTCTTCGTGTTAACCGAAATTTCGTCTTAAGCGTATTTCGCAGTAGATCGTTTGATGTTTATCTTCATTCCACCCTAAATATGATTTAAAAAAATTGTTCGTCAGCAAATTTGTAACGAAATTTATTTTCGAATATTTTCAACTTCTGTAACAGAATATGCTATATTTTCATTTTATCACGACTTAGGTTTTGTACGCTGAATTTAAATATAAACCTTTTTTAATGTAATCGACTTAATGTTAGAAAAACACAAAGTTCTTTAAAAGTTCTTAGTAAAACAGCATGGAATTCCGTTTAATTACAAACATCCTTTTATTAATTAAACAGTATTTGATTCCTCTTATTAAGGTATCCGACTACGTTCGGAACCATGATTTTGTAAAAGCGCATTAATAGATAATTTTCATATTTAGTGTCACTTAGATTAGAATATATGCATAAAATTGTTTTATAAGGACATTTTGACAAAAAAAGTTATTTAAATACAATATTTTGGCAAAAAATTGACTTAGAATAATCTTTTTTCAAAATGTTCTCCTTTTGTAAAAAATGCTTCCATTATAATAAAATTTCGCCTGTATATAGCTTTGACCTCTGTACAGAGGCTCAACTAGAATTTTTGAAATATATAACTTAGAAGTCAGTTTATCCATATTTTACGACAACAGAGGGGAGCAATTTTAAGAAAAAAACGCCAGTAATTATTTCAATTGGTGTTAACTCTTAAAATAATGTGAATTTTTCAAAAATTCTAGTTGAGCCTCTGTAGAGTGGTCTGTGCTATATACCGGCAAAATATTATTATAATAGAAGAATTTTTCACAAAACGAGAACATTTTGATAAAAGATTATTCTAAGTTAATTTTTTTGCCAAAATATTGTATTCAAATAATTTTTTTTGTCAAAATGTCTTTAAATCAATTTTATACATGTATTCTAATCTAAGTGACACTAAATATCATGAAAATTATCCATTTATGCGCTTTAGCAAAATCACGGTTCCGAACGTAGTCGGATACCTTAATATGTCGAATGTCTTAATCAAATTTTCCCATTGAAAACCTAGGTTAATAAATTTAAATTTAAGTAACACTTCCAAAATGGGTACATTAAAATTTTCAGATAACGATTGGCGTATTTTATTTCTAAGATTCTTTTCTGGAAATTTGCGAAATATTATTTGTTTTATCCAAATTTTGACAAAGGTAATCATTCTGAAGAATCTTTTTACAGTGTTAAATATTTTTCAGTTAGATGTTTAATGATTTGAACTCTAAATGAACTTTGTTTTCACAGTTAATTCAGAAAGCTTCAGGTATACAAATAGGGAGGAATCTACACTAACTGTTTATAAGATTTTGAAAATATTTTAAACTCACACCGGTTACAAAGTGTATGTTTGACGGAATTTCATATAGATATTATTTATTTTTATAATCCTATTATCAACTGTAGGAATTAGACAGCTATTTAAAATTTCGTGGTTAATTATATTTATATTTACAGATCATTATAAAGTTTTACTTATATCTCTACAGAGTATTTCATTTTTATCTATGTCTTGTAGTTCAGTGCTTCTCAAACTTTCAATAATTGCGGCCCAATTTTCAATCATAATTTTCATACCATCCCCCTCAATACAATATCAATGTATTGAATTCACTAATAACGCAATTTAACGTTGAAGCTTCAATACGACATTAATTTTATAATTGTAAAAATTATCAAGATAAGTATTAAATTTTGCATATAACTTTGTACAAGCCCATGGCGTCACTAGTAATTAATAAACTTATTCCTAACTTAGTATTGTTAAATTAATTTTCAAATGCACTGTGCAGTAATGATACATTTATAAGTATATTATATCTTTGTAAATGTGTATTTTTAATGATCTCAGAATGTATTTTGTTTCGATCCCTTCCAGTAAATTAATATATTATTTTCTATCTTTTAATGTAGACATTTCGATATGCTCGCGCCCCACTGGTAGGATTATCACGCCTCCCTAGAGGGGTGCGCCCCACAGTTTGAGAAACGCTGGTGTAGCTGGATAATCCTCTATATAAATAAACGGTATAAAAAAGGTCTTTACTTAAAAAAAGTATAATAAATGATGCTTCAGGTTGAGAGTGTTTCTTTTCAAGGTTACGACTCAATCTTAGTAATTGATTACAAATCCATCGAAATATTCGACTACGTTGGAAAACGTGACTTTTGCAAAAAGAACATAAATGAATAATTCTTTCGAGTATCATTTGAATCAGAATACACATGTGAAATTGTTTTAAGCGTATTATTACAATCAAATTATTTGAATACAATTTTTTTGGCAAAAGATGAAGAAAAATTGACACA
>BMAV01025859.1:285833-304886 GCA_019973955.1 Trichonephila inaurata madagascariensis
TGTAATGTTTTCAATCTATTTAATAGTGGTGTAACCGAAAATGTTAGAATCCCCTCCCCGCTGAAAGTCAGGTTTTGCCTTTAATATTTTATAAATTGGGTAAATACGTATTTAGCTTTAGTCAATCCTTGGGCCCCTCGAGTCCTGCCCTCCCCACCCCTGTGGCAGGACTCAATGGCTTTGGCGCCACTGTAATGTTTTCAATCTATTTAATAGTGGTGTAACCGAAAATGTTAGGACCCCCTCTCCGCTGAAAGTCAGGTTTTGCCTTTAATATCTTATAAATTGGGTAAATACGTATTTAGCTTTAGTCAAGCCTTGGGCCTCTAAAGTCCAGCCCCCCCCCCTTGATGCGGGGGTTACGTTACGCCACTTAAATGTAGACACTTGAAGGCGCTCTGTTCATTTGTTATAAACAGTCTCCCGACAATGCGCATTCAGTTGCTTTCTCTCAATGCTCCAGCAGCCCACGCTTGATTGAAGACGAAACTTCCAATGACAGTGACATTATCAATAATTTGATGGATTTTGATGACGGTCAAGAAGAGCCATATTCCTTGAGAGCGGATAAAAATATGCAGGGATCCAGCTTTGCAACAAATTAGAAAAGCATTTTCATAAAAAAGATACCAATTAAGAAAATAGTATAAAATTTCAAAAAGGGCTTTTATCGTGTATATCTTGTTATCGTGACATTTACAAGCAACTAACCACCCGACTTTCGTCACAAAAACTTATCTCTTACTTTATGTTGCCAAAAAAAAAATCAATTGAAATTGCACCTTCAAGTGACCAAAGCGATTTTGAACTTATTGATTACATGGCTTTGAATTACGATGAGTAGCGATGAACTATGTATGTGCGTTTTAAAGACTTATCCGTATATACAAGGAGAAACTATATGTTTTTAAAATGTTTCCATGTGTAATATTTAATAATTTATTTTGTTAGGGAAGTACTCTTACATAAATTTCGTAAATAATTGGCATATTTTATAAATGCGACTTTTTTATGCGGTCCCTATCCACCGCATAAAAAAAGTTTTTTGTAGTATTTCCACGTATTAGTTTGTTATATGCAAGAATTTATGAAATTTTTGAATATTCTTTTTATGCGTTTATTTTTATGTGGTCCCTATCTACCGCACAAAAACAGGTTCAACTGTATTTCCAAAATCCCAGTTTACGCTCTGTACAGAAGTCTTAGCAAAATATGACTATTTTCGAAGCATTTTCTATAAAACAAGAATGCTTTGAAAATTTGTCATTCCTTTTTTTTTTCTTTTTCATTTTTTGCCAAGAAATCATGTGATAATATTTTTAGAAATTTTGTAATAATATTTTTAGAACAATTTATTCCTTTTTTTATTTTACAAATGCCACACACTACAATAGCACCTATGCCATTAGTGCCTGTGCTCTACAATATTTTTCGAAAGTTGAATTAAGACTAATTAGTGCAGGGCACACGACTTAATGTTCAGTGATCATAGGCTAACCAGTTACACAGAGTACAGTTTGATGAGTCTCGGCGATACCAAATCTGTAGAAATGAGATCTTAAACAGGCGTGCCCTGTCAATGGTCTAAAATGTGCTACAGTCTTAGAACAATTTTAATACAGTCGAACCACCATATTACGAACCTCTATATTGCGAATTTTTCTATATAGCGAACTTTTTCCTGGAACCAAGAACACTTCACAATTTTCTTCGTAAAATAACCTCACTATAGCGAAATGCATTTTCTATGTAACGAACTTTTTCTCTTGTGATTCAATTTTTTCTCTCTATTTTTGAAGTATTTCTGGACATTTCAAGTTATTCTCTCTTTTCACACATTTTATGGTGGTCATAAATCTTGAACAGGTTTTATTAGGTGCCTAACTCCCCGAAAGCAGAAGAACTCTGAGCGTTTCATCCAAGAAGTGCAACCTTTAACCCTCATTGTCCATTTCAGTAGAAACATCTTCGATATCCCTTTGTACCCTCAGCGGAGTTGTCTCATATCCCCATGTCCTTGAGTAGTGTTCATTGATCAGTCGTACTGGTAACTTCGTTTCTTGTGGCTCGAAAACGTAAAAACATAAGTGCTTGAGCATCAAGGAAAAAAATTTAATTCTTCAGGAAGTGGATAAAGGCATCAAGAAACTTTGCTTTGCAGTTTTTCTTTCTTTCTTTCTTCTTCCTTCTTTTTTTGATAAGAAAGATGCATAAAATAAATATATATATTTATTTACAAAAAAGGTGTGAATAATTACTTTATTTTAATACATAGTGTTTATGAGTTTAAAACATGTTTTATGTTGTTTATAAATAAAATTGAAAGATGAAACTCTATATAACGAATTTTCCATATAGCGAACTTTTTTCAGGATTTAGCGAATTCGTTATATGGAGGTCCGACTGTATATCTATTCTGAATCAGGTGATTCTAAACATAAAAAAAAGGAATTTATTTACAAGCTTTTTCAAAATCATGGTTGCTAACATAGTTCCTAATGGTATCCTTAGGATACATTTAATTTCAGTGAAATATATATCTCACCACAATATCAATAAACCTACAAAAATTAAAGAAACGAGTGCGCTTCATTTTGCCTTAAATTCTTCAGTAAATTTATACATTTGCAAATAAAATTCTGTCAAAGGAAGTATTCTTCCTCATCCATAAACACGCTAAAAATTATATCAGATTGCAAGTTCGATTTGAAAGAAAAATTTAAAACAAGAAATAATGTGGAATCCTTTAAAAAAATTTTCAGCAAACAACAAATAAATGCAACATTTACATTTCTCAATAAAACCCCAAAAGCCAAAAGTCGATAAAGAGTAGTGCTACGTAATTTGATTACTGTTACGGGTCTAAAGTACCCGTTTCTTCCAAACTGTGTGCATCCAAATAAAAAAATTACACTTTTACTACAGTTTGTCTTTTCACTTAAGTGAGATGTTCAAAATTAAATTGTTGTGGAAAGAAATCACGTTATGTAAAATTACTTCAGTGCTTCTTTCCCTTACCATTTACTTTCGGTAACCATTGATGAAATTTAAGAATGTTGCTCGAAATCAGATTGCACAGAAAATTCAATTAACTTTATGGATTTCTCTACATTCGTTTCTTGGGGCTATTTTTTATTTTGTCTTTTCGTTTTATAATTATTTTTTTAAGTGGGAAACTGTTTTTGTTATGTATAAAAAGAATTTTGTAACTCGTAATGAGAAATTTTGGAATTAGAAGCATTTCTTTAATTTCAGTTTTTTAATGCTTCTAAAAGGATATGTATTCTAAATTCGAATAAAAGGGAAAAAAATAATTTTTCAGTGAATATTGTAATTGTTCCTGTTTATACAATTTTATCAAATATACCTTATTCATATAACTAACTCTTTCAAATATCAAAATTAGCATATTGATGCTTTAAAAGAGTCTGGTTCCCTAAATAAAGTTAGCTCTTAATCTTTTTTCATATGAAAATAATCAAATAAGATGTATATCATATTTCATCTTAATGTTCAGCTTTGCCTATGAACAACTATAAGATTTTTTAAAAAATTTCAACATGCTGCAAAAAAGGAAATATTGCATTTTAAACTTTTTATAACTAATTTAAGTTACAAATAGTAAAGCGAATTAAAGGTATTTTAGATTTTAAAAAAAGTTTTCAATTTCTTCCTTCCTTTTGTGTATCAATGAATTGCAATTATTAAAAAATAGAATAAATTTACCCTCCAAAAAGAAGAATACCATAGTAACGATACATATTAAGAAATATTATTATTTTAACTTTAAATATTATTCAATTTAAAATTTTATAAGTATCCAACATAACTACATATAAATATATAACAATTTAAATGTATATCTTATGAAAATTTAAAAATCTGATTGTTAATTTTTTTTTAATGTGAATTTCTATGGAAGATTCATGATAAAGAAGTTTCGAATTTTTTAGTAAAAGTATACTTGTGAAAAAGTTTTTTCGAAAAGTATGTTTGTGAAGAGAAGATATATCGATAAAGTATACATTGCATAAAGCATGATAATTGCATCATACTTTTATGCATTTCTGAATGCGTTATGAAAATATTTTTTTTTTCTTTCTGAAATAAATTAATCATTTAACAAAAAAAATTTTTTTATTACTTAAACAATCAAAAATTTTTTTCGAACTAAATAAATTTTTCTTCTTACATTATTAGTTTATCAAACTAATACTATTCTTACATCCTTCCACAAAAGAAAAAAATAGTTTTATTTTAAATTTAGTTAAAACAGGAGTTGCAAAAATATTTTAAGAAGGTACGTTTGCTAATTTATTATTTATTTCTACGTAAAGAATTATCATTTGGTGACTGTCTCAAAAGTATAAATTAATTATTTATTGCAATAATTTCACAAATTCCTTATATTTACTATATTTTTGCATTCTTTTTTCGATAATAACGAAAATAAACATTTTTCTGTTGGAAACTGCTTTAGCTTTTTATCTCTGAAACAAAAATATAGTTATATTAAAAATCATATAAATATGTTTAAACTTGCAAGAAAAATATACTCAAGCGCGTTTATCAAAACAGACAAAAATATTTCTAAATCTCCAATGCATTTAGCTATTTAAGACCTGGCAACATGCAAATACGTGACATCTCATTCTTTATTTTTTGTTATAATATACTCGTACTTCTATTTTTCTTTTTAAAATCTTTATAAATGACTTCGTAAAACAGTCATGGGAACATCGTATAGAAAAGTAAGAAATAACAGACGTGCCGGTTGTATGCATTTCTTGTAATAAATAAATATGTATACTTTAAATCGATATACATGTTCTTTCAAAGTTTACGAATGTATTTTTTTGCAGGAGCATCAAAACATTTTTAGATAAATGTTAATGATCGAAGAAATTCGTAGTTCTTTTTAATTATAGATCTTTAAGTTTTTTAATACAGTTATTGCGTTAAAGTGTTAACATATATTTTTCATTTTTGATAATAGAAATTAAATGGTAATAAATTATAAAATGCTCCGTAAGAAACTTTTGCAACGAAAAATTATAATTTTACTTTCCTATAAACACCAGAATAAGGTAAGCAGTAAATAAAATTTCTATAATTAAACTAATTTTTCAATTCTTACTATTAACTCACACACTCTCTCTCTATATATGTGTTTATTTATTTGTTTAGTTAGTTAGTTATTTATCTTGGTGGAATTTTCAATCGTTAATAAAATACATTTTAAAGCGCTCAATTGAATTGAAATTTAATATACATGATTATATTTTGGATGACAGTACAATAATTTAATTACAATTAATAAAAATTAATTGATTAAAACTAATTATTTAAAGAATTGCAAATTTAGCCAAGTTGCTGACTTAGCGACCATTTTGGCGACTTGTATCAAAACTTGAAAAGGTTTTTTTCTCACGTTTTAATGCATTCAGTTGAACTGAAATTTTATGTACACGATTGCTTTGGATGACAATACAATACTTTAATGATAATTAATAAAAATTAATTATCAGTTAATGTTGTGATTCTGTCCTATGTATATACATACTTATATTAATTGTACCTATCTAATAAAAAGTAGCTACCGAAAATTCCGGCGTATAACGCGCACCGGTGTATAACGCACACCCATACTTTCAAGCTGCATTTTTTAAATTTTAGGAATATTCGCCGTATAACGCGCAACCCCTTTTTTACAAAGAAATCTGAAACACATTAGTGTACATTGCTCTTATGTTTTGAAGTCATTTATTCGAGGTATTATTTCAAATTTTTGAAAATAATAGTATACTTCTAGAATTACATCTCTTTTAGTTCAAAAAGCAAGTCATTTATTTTAAATAGACAGTATTTCGATACAAATAGAAGAAAAAAAATTTTATGTTCATTTCTTTTGTTATTTTTAAAGCTATCGTATATATACCCGGCGTATAACGCGCACCCTTAAATTTCCATCTTATTTTTTGTGTTAAAAGTGCGCGTTATACGCCGGATTTTACGGTAACTTAAAATTTTTCTTTGTTGATCTAAGTAGGAATTGACTTAAAATTTTTTTAGATTACTGGTTAACAATAAAATGATTGTTACATTTCTGTAATTATATTTCATCCTTTATAAACTCACATTATCTGAAATTGTTATACAATTGTAGTTAATGGAAACAAAAATTTCTGACTTGTTGTTTTATTAGATCTTTTCTTCAAAAGTTACCTGACATATCATCTTAAGCATCTTTTTCTGCCGAAACGACAAATTTTTAAGGCATTTAAACAAGTCGACGAGATTTATGTACAAGAAATTTAGTATCCGAAAATATGACAAATATAAAATGTTCTATATTTTATTAAAACTAAGATTATATAAGATTAATTAATTAAGCTTCTAATCATGGTTTCACTATAATGATTTAATCACACACAGAATATACTACTACGTACATTGGGGTTTGAATATTTTAGGATATCAATCTCAAAAAGCAAGACACTTCTTCCTGTGCGGTGGAAATTTATTAACGAGAAACAATCCTTAAAAATGCGGAATACAACAATAAAACTTGCAAAGTAAATCCCAGAAGGTCTTCACACCTCCTACAGCACTCAGACAAAATTATCAGAGTGTCTAGAAATACAAATACATAATGTATTCGTTCAATAGCTCAAGACAATACTGATTCAGCTTCAACGAGCAGCGCCTATCTATAGTCTGCATGGATTTTTCTCGAAAAATCCTTCTTCGTCATAGATCATGATACTAGTAGATTTCTCCAGTAATTTTCAGAAGCATCCATATGGTCACCAACTCGCCAAAGGGTAGCCGAAAAAGATTCCAACTTGGCTGTCTCCAAGTTTCCATTGAATCGTCATTATAATGTAAAAGGAACGGTATATTACAGCGTTTCTAAAACTGTGGAGAGCGCCCTCCTTGGGGGGGAGGGGGCGTGACAGCTTTACGAGAGGGCCGCAAGAGTATTGAAAAGTCAAAAACAAAACAATTAAAAAATTGTTAATTTACTGAAAGAAAACAAAGAAAACATTCTGACATAATTAATAATATAAAATGCAAATACACTGATATATTACATGTATAAATGTACCAGTGCTACACAATGTATTTGATCATTAATTTAACAATATTAGGATAAGAACAAGTTTAATAATTACCAGTGACCCCATAGGATAGTCATACATAAAAAATTATATGCAAAAATTAACACTTATCTTGATAATTTTTTTTATATGGTTTATAATTAATCCCCAAACTGCCGATTAGAAGTTTTACGATTCGCTTTCCAATGCTAACCCTTTTCCACGTAGGCGCGCGTTGTGATGTATTGGGGGCGGGGAAGACTAAAGAAGCAAATAATCTTAAATAAGTAAAGCCTTCGTAAACATTGTCCAGGTCCTTTTATTACATTCCAAGGCCTTCGATATAATTTTATGGATAGCTTTGTACAGAAAAGATCGTACTTCGGAAATACGTATATATACGTTTTGATTGAGTGATACGCTTAAATACGCCAGTGGAACTTAAAAGGTTAAAGTCGTTTCGTAGTTTTAGTATCTAAGTATAGTATTATTGAATTCAATATATTTTTATTGTATGAGGGGGCGCGATGAAAATTATGATTAAATATTGCGTCGCGAATATTGAAACTTTGAGAAGCACTGGTATATTACCATAGCATAAAATGTTACAATTTTAGCATAAAATAAATACAACAGAGAGTAATATTAATGTATTAAACATCCAGACAAAAACTATTTACACCATTTTAAGCATTCAATACAAAAAAATTCATAACAATACAAACCATTTCTTATGTCACATTTAAAATACATTTATTATTTTTTTATATTACAAGAAAAAGAAAATTAATCAAACAAATTATATTGCGTTAAATAATATAAAAGGTATTTTTGTAAGCATATAAATATCTTTTTCAAATATTAATGTTCTTTTTTCCTCTAATGGGGCTGCGTATTGGTATTTTTTACCTTTACAGACCTAGTTCATTCCCCAGGAGCTGGTATCACTTTTTAGTGCGGCACCATTTAGGCGATATCAACTGCCGCAAGTAATTTTGACTCCCAGTTTCCTCCCCAGAGGGAGGCCCCTGAGCTCTGACGATGTGAAAAATATTAGTATAGAAGTAGACTGTTCTTTCAATCTGTTAACGGCTCACTTCAAAAATTTGAACCACTGTCATCAAATTAAGAGGATGACTTTTCAGTTATAGCAACGGTCCTCTCCAAATTTCCCTACCACACCAAACAGAAGTTTGCGCCTCCGCAGATTTAATGTGATCAAACCTTCTATATGATTGCTATTCTATAATACTTGATTCATTAACTTAAATCTCTTTTTAAAGACCAGAATGACATTGAGCTGGTACTAACTCATCTTCTTTAAACACCTGTCCACACAAGTATTTAAATGGTTCGTTCATTAGACAGGCCTCAGTATTGCACATGGCATTCTTTAGAGAACCAGGAAATAAAGCTCTATCGAAACATTAATCACCGGAAAACTTCTTAACCCCTTAACTGCCGATTAAAATTTACACGATTCGCTCCCCTGTGCCACAGTTCTCCACATAGGCGAGTGTATTCGGTGTGTCGGGGGAAAAGAAAAGGGCAAAAATAAATAAATTTTTCTCTGAAATAAATAAATCCTTCGCAAATACTGTCACGGTCATTTTAAAGCATTCCAAAGCCTTCGAGATTGTGTTACTGATGCAGCGGAAAGAACATAATCGTAATTCGGAAGGATGGATATATACGTCCGGGGGACGGATATATACGTCAAGGAGAGAACATATACGTCTATGGGTTGAGCAAGACATCCATCTTACTATACACGCCGGCTGCAATTAAAGGGTTAATGTTATCAATTAGAGCAATACATCCGATTTTATTTAATATTTAATAAGATTTCTTTTCCAAGACTTAATTTCTTTAGAATCTCTTTTTCTTTACCTTATTTATTTCGTTTTTTCTTTTTCTTTTTATTTCCCTCAGAGTAATGATATTGGAGAGATAGATGTTAAAATTACCGAATTCTGTTCACATACACTAGATTCCCCATTAGTTCTTTCAAGTGTAAATATGCTCGTAAAAAATTTTTGTATGTTCCATAAAAAGTTTAAAACTTAAGTCATTATCCTATCAAGTCCTACTTTAAATATTCCTCACAAAACATTTTTCCAAAAAATTTAAAACGTGCTTAGACTTATACACTTATACCTTTTTAAAGGGATAACGGAATGTTGAAACTCGGTTAAAAAATTCAGTAATGTCATATTCAACATATGTTAAACTCTCTCTAGCATATTAAGACCTTCTTTTTTAAAACCTTCTCTTGGTGTATAGATTGATATTTGATTTAGTGAAATAACATTTGTGTGAAAGTCATTATCAAGGTATCCATCAAAGTAAATAATATTCATTGATGTAACTCAAAATATTCATCATCATAAATGGCTTTTATCAATGCAACTTTCAGAATATTCTTCAATGTAAGACATTCATCAATGCAATTTTACATCAAAATAATAATTATCCTCATCATCTTTATGAATATTTATTGGGTTTTATTTCAAGGAAAGAGATGTTGAAATGTTATTACGAAAAATCCAAAACCCTTAAAACTGTAAGAAATGAGCTCAAAAGAGAAATGTGAAGCGTAATTATAAATTAGACAGACGTGTTGATATCTTTTAACTGTACAACATTTTAACAGAATTTATTTTACAGCACGTTACAATTATTTCAAAATTTTACTAATCGTAAAAAGTATTGAACAGGCAGAAATAGACGAAAAAAAATTACCAACATTTACGTACTCCTTTTTTGTTTTTTTTTTCACCCATCTTTTTCTCGAGAATTATTTTTTTGTTTCATAATGCATGAATTTTTGCTTGGTTTCTAACTTCAATTTCAATTATTCATCATTAGTTCCGTTAATGTTTTTATTATATTTGTAGAAATTATTAAATGAGTAAGATTTAGGAGTTAATAGCTTATGGCGATTGCTTTATTTTAGTTAAAATATTGCAATTAAAACAGTATTTTTGAGAAATAAATATAATATTCCTTTCCTGATTATTTCAATAGGAAAATTATGCTTATTTAAAAACTTTTATGAACTGCTGATATCTTATTTTATGAATTTATACACCGCATATATCTTTGATAAATGGTGGAAATTGCTTACCACAAAATTGGGTGGACTGAAATATTTTTTGCTTTAAAAGAATTCCCAGTAACAGGATATTGCAAAAAAAAAAGTACATATACTCAACAAAATTAAGTTTATTAGAGTACATTTCATTTACATGGAAATGTATTTGATACAAATCAGTGAAACAAAAACATTCACAAGACTAATGAAATTTAGTACAAAATTTAGCAATCCAAAATCTTTACATATTTCCCTTTGTCTTCGATCTTTGATCAACCGTCTTAAGAAGATCCCTCTTAATTTTAAACGAAATAGCAGTTTGTTTTCTTTAGCTCTTTACCATTGTGCTCGGAAAATAATCCTTCTAATTTAAAGAAAAAAAACGTGGACCATACTCAGTGATTTTTACTCCAGTACGATGTATTCCTGAACGAGAATGAAGATATGTGTTATTAGTATGGGTGGAGGGGGAAGGTAGCTGCGATAGACACGTGCTACTCCGAGGGTATTTCAAAGCTAAGTTAGTCTCCTTTCTACGAGAAGTGTGAAACCTTCTATCATTCATTTCACACTTCCTCTTAAATTTCGCCTGCGTGGCTGGTATTTTCCGTATTTTGCTCATTCCCAGAAAGTAAATCTTTTCGTGTTAAGTGATTTTCATTTCGTGTTAAGAGAAAAAATGCATGAAATTACATAGTAGCTTGTCGGGACTTATTTCATGTTAACCGATATTCCGTCTTAAGTGGTTTCACGTTAAACGTATTTCCTTTTTAATGAGTGTTTTTGAATGAAATTACTTCGTAGTTTGTTTTACTCATAAAAATTACCAACATTTGAAAAAAACTTTTTTGTATGAAAACTGAAAAAAAAATTTTATAATAATAATAGTGAGAAAAAATATTTAATAGGCTTTATAATTTTCTAAATCATCAAAAACGTTAATAATTTTTTGTTTTTATTTATATATGAAAAAACAGAAGGAAAGCTTTTATTATAACTACTAGCTACACTGTTATGGTGTTTTAATAAAACATTTATTTCTCTAAGGCATCAGAGCCTGAATAAGAAAACGAATGAATTAGAAAATTAAACGAAGGTTTCGTTTTTATTCTATTTAACAAAAAGACTGAGTTATTCCTGATATTTATGGCATAAATCAGTGCAAAGAACTCTACATTTTTATACTCTTTATAAAAACAATTAAGAAGAAAATTAAAATATATATTAAAAAAAGAGAGAGAGAAAGAAAAAAAAAGTATATGAAAACCATAGGTTATGCATCTTAACAAATTTGATACATCTTGTGGATCCTGGGAATCTCAGCATGATATATCAATCAATACACATCTTTAAATTTAAAGGTAATCGATATCTTCTGAATTATAATAAGCAATAAATAGAACGGCTTTTTTATTACAAAATAAAGTATTCAACAGTTTAAATTAAAAGCAGGTTTGAATTAATGGTTAAAAATGAAAATAAATAGTTAAAAGTGTGTGTTAACTTATAAAAATATTTTTATACAGTATATTAAAAATTTCCAATGTTCTTTTCCTATAATAATGTAATCGTAACTAATTTATGTTGATGTAATTGAAGATTTATCAAATATTATCCCAATTTATCTGTAAAGTATTTGATAAATTATTTCCTATCGCATTTTACAATTTTGTATATTACATAAAATGCTTTTTCCTCAGAAAATATAATGTTTTCCAAGATTTCAATCAAAGATAATAATTATTTAAATGGAGGAGGGTTCTATAACTCTTTGAATTATAAAAGAAAAATTTATTACTTCTTTATTTAGATTATATGGGATATGACATTCGTTTCAAAATGAGTACAAAAATAAACTTAATTACTTTTTAAATACATTGAGATCTCTCTTCCGTTATTTTTTAAAATACTAATAATACTAGGATAACATATAATATAAAAGCCTAAACTATATAACATTAGTCGATACAAAAACATAATGAAAATATTTTTTCATTAATTAGTGGATGGTAGAAAATAATAGTAGAAATTAGTAATTAAATAATAGAAAATAGAGTAGGAGTGCCGAGTGCAACAAATCTTAAATTAAAATTTTTGTTCGTCAGTACAACATTAAAAGATTGATTTTCCTGAAATATGTCAAGGTATTTATATACATACAAGTATATTTCTAAAGCAAGCTTATAAAGGCGTTCCTTGTATAACACTGTACTTGTAAAACACAATTTCGATATTACACGTTACAAAATTTTAATTATTATCACCCGAATTTAATACTACACTGCGCAAAACTTGAATTAAAAGAAAAAATTTTGTCGAAAAAGAACCTTCAGTAGTACATAGCAGAAAGCTTTAAAGTGAATTACAAAATTCTTTAGCTCTTTATAGAGAAATTCTGAAAGAATTGCAATATCGAAACAGACATGTAATTGTAACTACGTCAGATAACTTTTGTAATTATGGAGAAATAACTAAAGAAAAAGAGTTTAAACCAACTTTGTGCAAAAAAAAAAAAAAAAAAAAATTGATTCACTGTAATTTCTGATGGCAGTGATAATAAGTTAATAATAATAAGATGGCAGTGATCCTAATAAGCCTTTTTTTGTGTGTTTGTTTTATAATAATGTAATATTTTTCAAGCATGTCTTTTGTTGTATTTTTAATTTTTGTACTTTATATCTTTTGTTTTTGGTTAAAAACTAGAAGTTAGCTGAATTCTTCATTTGTATGTTTTATTGGAACAAAATGTCAGCTATCATAAAATTTTACACCTTAAGAATTTTGATATACTTGATACACACATTGGCTTGATTTATATTATTTCAAAGTTTCGGATAACACGGTTTCGATACTACACGAAACACAATACATATTGCCCTAATTTATAGTATCACTTGTATACAAATTTTTAATTTAATAAATAAATAAAATAACAATTAAAATAAATAAGCAAAAAAGTCTCGTATAACACGGTTTCGATACACCGCAGTACGAAGTAACCGTGCTATACGCAGGATGCATGTATTTAATTACCAGAACATAACTTCAGATAAGTAATATTTTATTCATGTAAATGTTTCTAAGGGAGCTGAAAATTACTTTTGCATTCATTTTGAAACGGATGACATACTACCATAATCTAAATAAACTAGTCATAAATTTTCCCCCTATAATTCCCTAATAAGTCATCGAACTCCCGTCCATTTAAATGACCATTACCTTTAATTAACCACACTTAACCATTGCATTTTCAATGTTTAAAAGACGATACCAAGTGAAACCTCAAATTACTTCCCATTGAAAACATTCCGTAAACTATTAGACCATTTCATTAGTTATAATGTATAATTTGTATGAGCAGGCGGAATTCAAAACATTAAGGAATTCAGAAAACGTGATAGAAATTACGTCAGTTCGTGCCCCGGCATATATATTGCACCTCTGATTCGGCCTCACCATCTTGTAAAATAAATTATGTAATTTTATTACCATCTCCCTTCTAAGGCTTAATTGCTGAGTCCATTACCTCTTCCCGAAAGAGTCGGGGTGGATTCTTATTAGCTTCGCTAACCCGTCTTCTTGCGGTTATTGTGTACAAAAGTGATTTCTAAACTTTGCTTAAAATACACATTTTTTTAAAGAGAATAACAGCCTATTATGTGCAACTGAAAAA
The DNA here is from genome assembly GCA_019973955.1 of Trichonephila inaurata madagascariensis. Lineage (NCBI taxonomy): Eukaryota > Metazoa > Arthropoda > Arachnida > Araneae > Nephilidae > Trichonephila > Trichonephila inaurata. Next base: position 299,701 of record BMAV01025859.1, read on the forward strand.
GAATCCTTAATAACATTTCGATTTATAGAAATAGAATAATTGGTTACTGTTACCTACATATACAGGATCTGTTCTGATTGTAGTAGGACTGATTTTTTCCTGAGAGAGGCGGTGTGCGCGTGCACTATCGGTGAAGGAGGATATTAGGAATGCTGGAAAAAATGGGCAGTCGGCTTTCGGCCGTTGAAGAGAGCAGGTCGCTTGTACAATGAACCCCTGTCAAAAGCCTCGTCACGGAAAATCATGGAGTGTTTTCTGGAGCAGCTATACGCCATAAACATTTGTGTAAAGCTTGGCAAAGAGACTCCCAACACGATTAAAGAGGCCTACGGTGATGCAGCCATGGGTAGATCGAGTGTTTTTAAGTGGCAAAAGCTGTTCCGAGAAGATAGGGAAAGAATGGAAGATGACGACCGCTCCGGCCGCCCTGCGACCAGCAAAACCAACCAAAATATGTCGCGAGTGAAAAATGTACTGAACAGTGATCGCAGGATGAGTATCAGAAAGATTGCTGCTGAACTGAGCATTCCTCAAACCCAAGTGTTTGAGATTGTGACTGGAACCTTAGCCATGAGGAAAGTGTGCGTGAAGTTTGTTCTTGAGTATCTTTCCCAGCCCCAACGCTGTCTCATCCCCCCTACAGCCCCGACTTGGCCCCGTCAGGCATTTTTTGTTTCCAAGAATAAAATCAACGCTCAAGGGTAAGCATCACGGATTGGTAGAGGAGGTTCAACAGACCGTGACGAGTGAGCTAAACATCATTCCCGCCCAGGCGTACGAAAACTGGAAAATTCGTTCGCAGCAGAGTATAGATGTGGAAGGGGGTACTTGGAAAAATTCTAATCGTTTGTACTATTGTCATGAATAATTTTTTTTTTAAAAAAAATTAATCCTACTACTTTTAGAACACACCTTGTATAAAGGTGAAAAAGAGCTCACTCAACTCGAAATCTCTGGAGGTATTAGGATAGGCATAAAATTTGGCGGGCCTGTTCGGCGGTGGCTTTCTCCCCACTCAAATTTGCAACAATATAGATACGCCAAGCATATGTGTATGCTTGCTTCTAAATATTATTGAAGAAAAATATAGAAATGAATAAATCAAAATCCTCGTGTAAATATTTAATGGAATATTAAATGAATTTAAGTTCCTGATAATTCTATACCAAAACACAGCTTTCGTTTATATAAATATTTTTAAATTGTACACTTCTCAGAAGTTTATTTCAGAATATTTATCTCAAAACATTTTGTTCTAATTGTTTTGAAATCCACAACGCAAAATTCATATTGCTTTATCTTTTAAGTCTTCACGTATACGATTCTTAAGGCAACTGAATCTCATTTCCAAACATCTTCAAATTGCACGAAATGTACCTCATTTCCCTCAATGCTCCAAAATACAAGTCACATTTGCTTGTTTTTCCCTAAAATAAACACTTATTTAGTAAAATGCTTATTACTTGCAAGCTGAAGCTATTAATATTTTGGACCGGAGCCAAAATCATTTCGGATTAACGTTTCTTTTTCCACGAAGGGCATAAGCAAATGAAAATACCCCCCACCCCCACCACCCTGCTCCCTTTCGATGCGTACGAAATACCGGAAGGAATTTCCCTTTTTTTATCCCTAGGAAGAACTGTTTAATTGGAGTTCATTATGACTTGCTTCATTTGTCTTGAAAAGCCATTGCAAGAATAATTTTCCGTGACGAAAAGATTTAGTTCTTCAACTACTCTGTCGTTTAGAGTAAGTAGTTTGAGAGTGAAATGGTTTTTTGTTCTTATTTTTTTAATTGTTTACGAACTTATCCACGAATGATAATGTTGAAAAAAGAAGAGTTCTGTCTTTGGAAGATTTTAACGCCTTTTTCAAAGCAATTTTAGATATAAAAAGCGTACTCTTGAGAAATTATTATTGCTATTTTTTGAGTCAACAACTGTACATTCAGAAATGTTTTCACAAAAAAAAAGTTTTCAATTTTATGGTAATCAAATAAAATGAGTATATTAAATTGTGAATAGTGTCATCTACGTAGCAGAGTATCACTGAGGAAGTGTTGAGAATTTATATTTATTCTGTTTTTACGGGCATTTTATGTCATATCATAGCACATTCAGCATAAGTATTTTATTAATTTGCTTGTTGAACGATTTCCATTGGCAATTTTTGCCCAGCATCAAGATTTATTAACGACAAACACAATACATCCTTACAAAATACTTCGTCTTGCAATAACGTTAATGGGGAAATTCAAAAGAATCTTAAAATTCTTAAGGACACAGATATCTGTTTCTTTTCCTTTGGTTTTGGTCATACTGGACTTCTTGGAAATGAAATAACTGATTTCCTGACAAAGTCTGCAACCAAGTGGAGGTTTGAAATTTCAGTTAATACTCCATAGTCTTTCTTTCGAACACTCAGAACACATAATCAGCTCACTTTTTTCTGACAATGAAATTTTTTTCAGACCATTCCACAAAGGCTGTATTTTGGTCACTTTTTTACAAGTTTTAAAATCTCGCAATCTCCTACTGGTCATCGTAACTTTAAAGTGTATCTCAACAGATTTTAATCTATACCCTTTAAAACTTTGTGACTGCGATTTTGATGGTGAATAAAATGTTGAACATCTTAACCTTTGTTGTTCAAAATTTAAGAAAGAAAGAAAATGTCTGAAACTGCATGCTCTTAAAATTAACTGTCCTCCAATTTTTTTTTCTCCTTGTTTGTTACAAGTAAAAAGCTTCATTCACATTGATTTGTCACTTCAATTATTTGATTTTCAAGTTTTGGTGATTTTATAACTTCTTTGTTTTAATTTTGTTACTTAATTGTTTGTCTTTGTAACTTATTTGTGTACTTTTTCGTTTCGCCACGCAAATCTCGCCAAGCAGTTTTTTGACGCCAACATACAATATCCACATAAAAAACACTAATAAATGTAAGTTCTCATTGGTTTTTCATTTATTTTTAATGTATTATGAAAAAGACGTTACTGATAAAAAAATAAATATAAACTACAGCGACTTGTTTTGAAAATATGGTGGTAAGAGGTAACCAACGAAAATGTTTAATTTGGCGTCGGTGGTATCATTTTTGGCAATTTTATCTCCTAAATTCTCTCTCCTTTTATCTGAAACGGTAAAGTACCCTTGTTTGTTTTTGTAGTTTTATTTGTTTCGTAACCTGCTTTGTTATTTTTCTTTTACTCCATTTATCCTTTTTGTTTCTTTTACTTACTATATTAAGCCCCGTGTGATACTAGTGGTACACGGGAATTATTTTACCTGTCTTGAATAAAAAAAATACATCTTCATTTTGAATTACGATTAGATTAAAAGTTTGATACTTGATCTTGACTCTCTACAATCCTCATTTCGGCAATTCAGCTTTATAATTGAGAATATATTTACAAAATTTAATAAGACTGATTAGAAATAATTAAAGATAATTTTCTTTGTGCTGAAATTTTAAATAAATTAAATCCCTGATTTCTTATCATGAATCTGGAAATAATTTTCTGAACAAAGGACATCAAATAGCTAGAAATGATGATGCACGCAATTTTTCTCCATCACGAAAACATTAGTTTGTGGTAATGATTTAGTAATCTTATCCGAATAACCGCTCAATACTGAATTTATCAAGTGTAGCCATTTTGAGAAAATATCTCGAAATGGTGAGGGTGAAACAATTTCGAAACGTTAAGGTATCCGACTACCCTAAAATCATGATTTTTTTTTTTAAATTGACATTTTTTTTTATGATTTTATTTTATAGGCCATCTTATTAGCTTTATAAAAATACCAAGCTTTTTATCTTCCATTCACAAGAACAAAAACTAAAAATGTTTTAGTAAAAGCAGATGACAACTTTACATAAGATGTCAAACTTTAAAATGCGTTTTACTCAAAATGTGTGTGGGTGTGTGTTTTCAAAAAGCTCAAACGGGGACAACAATTGCTCACAAAGTTTTGAAAATAATTTGCTGAATTTTTTTGTGTACGTTCTGCAAAACATTACAAGTGCTTTAATCTTCAGATTTTTCAATTACAGTTTTATTACAAAATTTACAGTTCTTTATGTGAATATAATCACTGTTTTTGTAAGCAGTTTCGTATAATAGCTAAGATAAAATGCTCTAGTTTTTGTAAAAATTAAAATATCTCTTATCCTGAAGGTCATTTCAAAAAATTAATAGCAAATCAATACATTAAATTTGAGAAATTGAGAATTTGTTCATTTACTATTTGTATAGAGTGGGCCCCATTTATGTAATGTTTTGTCAATTTTGACCCTTTTTTTTTCAATTGTAGTAGTAATAATTTATTTGTCTCTTCTTAATTTTAGCGTTTTTTTAAAAAAAATTTACTAAATAAATCTAAGGAACCACAAACAAATCTCTCTTTCTCCATCTTTTTAAAAAAATGTTGTCGCAAGCAGTCTGATACCTTAAATTAATTCAAATTTAATATTATTAGTTTGCTTGAATTTTTTAAGAAAATTACTTAAAATTTTGATCACTTTTTCAACAAAAAACAATGATAAACACACTGAAATATTATTTCGTTCAATATAAAACACGATTTCAATTATTTAAATGTAAAAGTTAATAGAAGCAAATTCTTTCATTAATTCTAAGTCGGTATATATATATATATAGAGAGAGAGAGACTTTTATGCAATGAAACTATTTAAAACGTAAATCGTGATATTTTCCTTTTTACCAAAAGATTTGATACTTTTGTCAAGAGAAGCTTAAAGACAATAAATTAATTGATTTCCTAAATTGAATTGAATTCTAAAAACAGAAGTCTTTGTTAAACTGGAATAAAAGCATTTTTTTTCGGAAACTTTTCGATGTAGACACGATGTAAGAAGTTTAGAAAATTAACCCCAGTTCCACAATCATAAATGAGAAATTTGTAATTAAATTATATAAATATAGAAAAAAAAAATAAAAGAAAAGTCCAATATGTTTTGCAGTGACAAGATCATAAGATTGTGTAATCAATCTTGGCCTAATGGAAAATGTTCATATTAAGATTTAATAAAGTTGGTTAGTTTTTTTATTAAAATACATTAAAAAATACAATACTTCTAAAAAATATAGTTATAATATATATATATATATATATATATAATTCAATCACAACCCAATAATCAAGTAAAAAAATTGAAAC
>BMAV01025860.1:0-106690 GCA_019973955.1 Trichonephila inaurata madagascariensis
AATTAAAAAATTATTTTTTAAAAGTTATTGCCCCCAAAAAGGGGGTTTTAAAGGAAAATTTTTTTAAATAAATTTTTTTTTAAAAAGGGGTTTTTAAAAAAAAATTTTTTCAATTTTTTTTTTTTCCAAGATTGTTTTTAAAAATTTTTTGAAAGTTTCAAAAAATTGTAACAAACAAACAATTGAATTAAACAGTTATTTTTAGGTTTTTAAAATACGGTTTCGAAAGAGTAAAATTTTTAAAAATCCTGGCGTGGTGCACTTTTCCAAAACGGTTAAGAACTTATAAAGTTTTAACACGGGAAAAGGGTGCAAGCCGGTGGATACTAATCGTAGAATGCTGGTTGTGTACGGTAACACATGTGTGTCGAAGCCCACGAATACGAGGTTGTCCAAAATGCTTAGCAATGGTCGAAAGAAGACAAAAGATTTGCCACGGCATGGTCATGCGTACAAGGTTGTGACAGAAAAGTTGATTATGGGCATTGACACATCAATCAAGGGAAATCGACATCGAAACATTCGTGACATCCCAAATGCGTTCAAAGTATCCATCGGTTTTGTTCTGAACTGGTTCCATGATCAACCGACATCGTTTTTCACGAACGAAATTCGTAACCTTCCTAAGCAATGGGAAGATTGCCTCAACCCATGAGTGATTTCTTTTAACAAATTTTGTATGCATTTCACTCATTAAATGTTGTTGTTTCTATCTAACTCATGGATACACGCCCCGAATTAGTTTCATTTGATCACCCCTTATATTAATGTATCCGACTACGTTTCGGAACCGTTATTTTAAAAGAATTAAATGGATAATTTGTGAATTTAGTGTCCTTGTTTGAATACATGTATTTTTTCATTAAATTTTGACAAAAAATTATTTAAATCAATAATTTGGCAAAATTAACTTAGAATAATCTTTTTTCAAAAGTTCTCCCTTTTGTGAAAAATGCTCATTATTTTAATGTTTTGCTGTATATACTCAGACTCTCTTACAAGGTTCAACTAGAATTTTTGAAAAATTCATATTATTTTCAGAGTTACCACCAATTGAAATAATTATCGGTTTTTTTCTTAAAATTGCCCCTCCGTTTCGTAAAATAGGATAAACCCAATTCTAAGTTATATATTTCAAAATTCTAGTTGAGCCTCTGTAAAGAGGTCTGGGGCTATATACAGGCAAAACATTATTATAATAGAAGCATTTTACAAAAGGAGAACATTTTGAAAAAAAAATTATTCTAAGTTAATTTTGCCAAAATATTTATTTTAAATAATTTTTGTCAAAATTCCTTAAAATAATTTTATACATGTATTCTAATCTAAGTGACACTAAATATCATGAAAATTATCCATTTAAACGCTTTTGCAAAATTACGGTTTCAACGTAGTCGGATACCTTAAAAGGATGTAGCTTTATTTTTTCGTCAAACCAAGTTCTTTTATCTACAAAATTTTCATATTTTTGTCTTGATCTCTTCTTTAAATATTTCGCGAGCTTCTGTTCAGTATGAGGTATATTTTAGAACACTTTCAATCATATGTTTTCCTAAATTTATTTTTAATGCAGCTCTGTCACATTTAATACTATTTTTTGTTGTTGTTGTTAAAAAGAATTGCTCAATAATTATACAAAATACTGAAAAAAACTCTTAAACTTGAAACTCAAACCTTTTTCCCGCACACTCATTTAAAAGTTATGTTTTTTATTTAATTTCCCACACTTAAACTAGATAAGAGCATTCTAATTATTTTATAACAAATTGGATTGGGACTTTTATTAGTATAATATATTATAATTATTCTCGCTACATTTAGTAAAAATTTTTCCTTTATTTTTTAGAAAAAACGTACACTGTTTTATTTTTCAATATTAATGAACATGGGCATAAATTCATGAAAAAATATCCCTGATTATAATATATAACGACTGCTCAAATGAAAATTAGATACGTTAATAGCGTCCTAAGTACATTTCATAATCTGTAGAAAAGAAGTATCTAGATATATTTCTCTATAGGCTTTATTTTTCGATAATACTACAACAAGTCTAAGGAATACAAACTGAAATGATTACATAATTAGAAAACATTGTAAGCAAAGGCACTTTGTTTTCTCTCGGTAGTGAAACATAAAAGGAAATGACGTTTTATAGGACATAATGGAAAATATATGACTTCTGCGAGGACTCTCAATTTATCAGATTTCCCTAAGGAGTGTACTCTCAAAGATGAATCCCGTTTCGTTTTTGTAGCCTAAGTTATTGTGAAAGAATGTGCAAAAAGAGCGAAACTTAAATATTTTTGCAAGTATCACTCCCCAATGATACAAAAATTATCTATATCAGAATATAAACAGTAATTTACGTTCATAAATATTTAGAATAAGCTTTTTTTTATTTTTAAAAATAGTTGTCGGGCTTGAATAGCTCAACCGTATTTCGAATAACTGGTATTATACTAATACTACTACTATACTAATATACTACTGGTATTTTAAAAAATGAAGTCGCCTTTTCTCTCTCATGCAACCTCAAAGCTTCAGCAAATGCATTCAAAAACACGATCGTACATTTGCATATTAAACAGGTTGTGTCAATCTGAAATCTGAATATCAAGATTATTTTTTTTCATATTTTTTTAACTTTTAAATAGTAATCTGGTTCATCGAATTGTGTAACATGCACTGTTATACAACTAGTCCATTAAAATTTCCATTGAGGCTGTTTTCAAAATATTCTGAACAGAAGTCATTGTAAATAAACATCTGACTCAATTCTTTATCAATAAAACCGTCGGGAAATTTAGAAAAATCGCATCATGTTATCGAAAATTTGCTTAAGAATATATTATAATTTCTTTTAAATAACTAAATCAGATTTTAGTGAGTATTATTACAACAAATAATCCTATGTAGAGCATTCAATGAAATGGAACAATGGTTGGACTTAGTTTTATTTAATGATTTAAAAAGTATATTAGAAGCGTGCTGACGAGGAAAAAAAGGTTGAAAAGTAAAACGCCTTTTTAAGGCTTAATCAATATATAACTTCGAAGTCCAAAAAACTTTTATATTATAAGTGAAATTACTTTTATTTTTAATACAGTTTTGATTCCTAATTCTTCACTTACAGCACTTTACACACACACTCATTGACTCTTTTAATGATATTGATTACCGAGAGGAATTGTTGACCAGTACTTCCAAGCATAATAGCCACCCGGAATTACTCAGACAATTGGCATTTGAAGTCATAAATGATAAACCCGATCAGGCCTTGATAATTTATACATACGGAAGCCGTTCGGATACAGAATAGAGCATGTGGTGTTGTATATTTAGTAACAATCCCGGGAGTGATGTTAAAATCAGAATCAGGAATGCTGACCACCGTTTCGTCTTTAGATAGGAACTCATTGCTATCAATGGGGCTTTCGATCATGCTCTCCCCTAATACGGACAATATCTGGATCCTGACAGACAGCAGGAGCTTCATCCAATATTTGAATAATGGGTCAAAGGTTATGGACAGTACTGGTCTGGATATTATTTCCAAATTAGCTAGGCTTGGTCAGAGAAGTGTCTCCGGTGGATATCATCGCATGCGGGTGTGTCTGGGAACGAGACGACTGATAAGCTGGCTGGTAGGGGTTGTGATCTTCCTAACCCCAGTTTCTCTGTCTTGGGCCATTCCGAAATTCATTCTCATGACAGAGTTAATATTTATCTCTGACTAGGCGAAACCCTCCTGCTCACCACTGGTACGCAGCTAAGAGTCCTAACCTAGCTAACTCTACAGTGCAGGAGACACAGGACTCTTCAGACAGCCTTAGCGCGCTTTAGAAGCGGTCACCTTCGTGGTATGACCTTTGTGCAGGGGGTAAATTATTTTTATACCTGTTCCTGCACTCTCCATGCTTCTTCTGCTCATTTTCTGAAATGATGTGGTCTTTCCCTGGACAGTTGTTTGGTGAGCAGGATCTGGCTTGTGACATTCTTTTGCGGAAAGGTCAACTGGACTTCGTGTAAGCTTTCTTGCTCCAAAGGGATTTGAAACAACAACATTTTTACAATCGCGGTGGCAGCATATTATACATTCTTGACCTTAGAAAATACAGCGTAAAGATAAAGAAGTTTCTAAAACAAGAAAAATGAAAAAAAAATGACTAATAAGTCAAACATTTTCACACAATGAAAATTCCATTGCAAACTTTGAAACCCTTATCAAAAAACACGCATAATTTTTTTTTCTTATTCAGAGTTACTTGTTTTTAATAAAGCATGCAATAACTTTCATGTGAAGTTGAGAGTTGAGATTAATTTAAGGTATCCTTCTACGTTATACGTTTAGAACCGTGATTTTGTAAAAGCGTTCACACACACACACACACACACACAAACGAATATTTTTAATATTTATTGTCCCTTAGATTAAAATACACGTGTAAAATTCTTTTAAGAAAATCATTACAATAAAAAATTATTTAAATGCAATAATAAATTAATTAAATGCAAGGAAAGAACAACCTATTTACAAAATATTCTCCTTAAAGAAAAATGCTTCCATAACAATATTTTGCTCATATATAGCTAAGACTTTTGAAGACATATAGAACTAAGATTTTTGAAACATTCACATTATTTTCAGAGTTACTACTAATTGAAATAACTATCAGGGCTTTTTTTGTTAAAACTGTTCCACTCTGATGTATTAAAATATGTGAATAAATCCACTTTTAAGCTATATGTTTCAAACATCCTAGTTCAGGCTCTGTACTTGTCTGAGCTGTATACAAGCAAAATATTATTATTATCAAGGCATTTTCTATAAAAAGAGAATGTGTTGAAATTAGGTAATTCTATGTTCCTTTTTTGCCAAAATATTGCATTTAAATAATTGTTTATTGTAATGATATTCTTAAAACAGTTTTATACGTGTGTTTTAATCCAAGTGTCATTAAATATTAAAAACGTTTTCATTTGTACACTTGTGCAAAATCATAGTTTTGAACGTAGTCAGATACCTTAATTCATGTAAACACGAATTTAATTAACAAAATTTGGAGCAATTTTAAGTTTATAAAACCTTATCATGTACATATTAAAAATAAATTTATTTCAAATAAATATTATGTCAGAGTTTCTAGAATTCGTCCCATTCTGAAATTCTGAAATTATTTCCATGTATGTGAATCACTTTTATAATCCTTTATTTTAATTTGAGAGTTTTAGAGCATGTTATGGTGGATCTTCAGTGCTGCAAAAAACGATAAAATCAAGCTAAAATCATTATTTTCATAGCGATGTGCATCTGAGTTTTATACAAATTTAAACATACTGCAGGTTTCAAGTATTCATATCAAAATAATTACAGTTTAAATTCATCTTTTGTACAGGGGAAAACCCGTAAAAATGGTATTTCCAACTTCGATTTAAAAAAAAAAGCATTTATTTTTTTATTTATTAATTTATGAATCTTGAACCTATTTGAACAATTCACGCACGTGTAATACAAAAAATGTAATTTTTGTGAAAAATAGGCAAATACAAGCAATGAAAATTGATTGAACAATCTAAGAGCCTTAGTTTTAAAGAATGTAGTTAAAATTCTCAGAAAACACCTAAAAGATTAAGCAGATCCAAAATTGGGGTGATTAGCATTTAAAAAAGATAGCAGTTATGCAAATTTGAAGAGTACAGGCCGTTCTTCTGTATTGACTTATTACAAAGGAGATCCTTTGTTAGTCAAGCCACTCGTAAAAAGCTTTCTTCTTTATCAGTTGTGACTGATTTGAACCTTCCATGAACCAGTCGAACTGTGCACAGTATGACTTGACCATAATTCAAAATTATGATATCTATTCCCTATATGTGCGTGTACCTCTAAAAGAAGAGATTAATTTAAAAGAAACCTAAGCCGAATGATCAATAACAATAGTTCTTGTGAAAATCAATGAAAAGATCTTTTAGCTTCGAAGCTAATTAAATGTAGGAATTAAAATACAAAAATAGTTCTGAAGGGCAGTGAGAAGATAAAATAAGATGGAATAATGTTTCAGAATGTTGATTCAACGTAATCAATTTTCTATTTAAAATAAAGCAGAGTAAGAAAAAATACTTTTTAATGCTGGCTTAAATTCTTTAAATGAAAATGCTTCTTTTCTCTAGCAATCTTTATCGAACTGCAAAAGTTTGATAAAAGGAATTTGTCTTGGGGAAACCGAGGATAATACCAACTATGAAAATCTATTTCACGAACTGCTTAATAAAATGAAAAGTTTTTGCTAGATAATTATATGTAAACAATTTTGATATTGAAAAATCTATTAAACACAATTTTTAATCATTTTCTCTTTCTCAAAGTAAACGCTGTAAGTGAATTAACCCAAAAGTAGTTTCAATCTGAATGAACTATTAAAAACTATAAGGTTCAAAATATATAGAGTAAAATTATTGCATTTTCACTGATTATAATTGGAGATGATGAAATAATTAGAAAAGAGTTTTATTCAATTTCCATTTAAAAAATAATAAAAAGTGTTTCTCACAGAATAATATTTTTTATTTGAATGTGAAATTTTTAAAAAAAGTAATTACTGTACTTATTCGAATCGAAGCCGTACATTTTTTCTAAAGTTATGCTATTGAAATTTGGCTGCGAATTAGAATCGAAAGAGAAAAAATTCGTTAGATGAGGAAAATTAGAGATTCATGGGAGATTCATGTACGTATTTCAAAGTTTTTAGTACTGGCAAAATAAATTAATTTTTCACTCTTCTTATTTCTCCCTTTACATTTTTTTAATTTCGTAAATATTGGATATCGATAATCCTTTTCACACTATTTATTATTTTCTTTTCATAAAAATGTGTTGGAAGTTTGACGTGTGGCTTATAATCGATGGCGGCTTAGATTCGAATAAATACGGTAAATATATATAAAAAAAATTATGCCCTATTTCGCAAATAAATTAATAAATAACAAAGCACCTTAAAATAATTCGACTATCTCAAAATTTCGAATGCAAATTTTTTCATACTTATTGTTTAAATGATTAATTTTTCATAGTTAATAAAATTAGTTTCTGTCAAAGCGCGAGTATGATGCAATTAGCGCATATTCATGCATTAAATTCGCAACTAACATAGTACATATCAAGTATTAATTGCAATCAGCTTACCTTCTGTCGTTATCAGATTAACAGTTGCCTGGAGACACAACCAATAAGACCATTAATACATCGTCAAAGACCTTACAACCAATTGGCTATAATCATGTGACATCAAATCACATGATAGCTACAATCCCATGCTTCCAGCCAATCAGTTCAAAAATTCACGCAATGCCATAGTTACGTGATAAATGTAAGGGTATGGTTTCAGCCAAGCAGTTCAAACTTTACACTATTATCAATTTTTGCTTCTTACAGATGCTTTCTTTTGAAAAGTACATATTTATTTAAAATAATAACTCATAAATGTAAGCAAATACATTTTTAAAAGAACACGTTTTAATATAAAAGTTGTTGTTTTCTTAATCTTTAAAACTTTTTGATGGATTCTTTTAATACTTGAACATCCTTACCCAATTGTAAAATTTTAAATTTTACCTAAATTTTACAATTATAGCAGCTAATACAGGTGTAAGGTCTGTTATAAATTATTTGGATAACGCCTAATTGTCTTTGCCATGTGACCGTCATGAATTTAGCCCATTAGATGACACTAAACGCAATTACATAGTTAAGATTTGTGAATCCATATGGTTATGCGAAGCAACAGGGGATCATCTGCACTTCAGAGACACAATTGTATAAAGGTATACTTACAATAATGATTCCTACAAGAAATTCACCAACGGAATGAACAATCTGGAAAGCCAAAGAGCACAAAAGTGAGACACAATCAAATGATTGTGAGTCAGGCTTGCATTGCCTTAAAGGCGGTCATTTACTGCTATACTTTCATATACTACTATCTCTTCTATGCCACCCGTGGTACCTTGCAATATCTCACGGTGCTTAGCAGTTGCGGAATTACGCTCACCTTTAACTCCACAACATCTACAAAGTGGTATCGTGGACGAACATCATGGGCCTTATGGAAGGCTATCTCTTGCTAAAGGTTGTCATGCGGATCACACATCTCTGGATTGTCTCCTTGATGCTGATAATGTTCCTCTGCCAGAATTATCACCAGATTTTTCACCGTTAGAAAATGTATAAGAGAGGGACGGTAGTTCAACATAATTGGGGAAGTTCGAAGGGTTGTAGATCTGGGGAATGACTGATGAATTCACGGTATAATTTATATAAAAAGGTGAGAGATTATTTATTTATATAATTCTTAACAATGATGTACCCAAAAATACATCACCACCAGGTTTTAGGGGGAGAGTACACTAATTACAGATATAATATTCAAAGTGTAATTACAAGCCATATAAGATTCTTATATTGTGTATGTATTTTAAACATGCTAAATTTCAATAAAAACAGTCATTTTCTTCCAGGCACTTCGTTTCCTGTTTTTTCAAGAGTTTATATAAAATCTGAACTTAAGTGCAACAGCTGCGCAGTGGGTTATTGGTAACAGTATCTCTGAATTTAGTATCATGATCACGTGTTGAAAAAATGATTCACCTGCAACTAATCTCCCAATTTCAAAATAATATTAGTTAAGGCTTTACAGAGTCTATCGGTGAGGGTTACAAATGATCATGATAGTGAGCTTTACTTTCAGCTTCTAATCCCAGTGGAAACATGAATTTCGCATCTTAATTACATCAAATTGTTATAATCAGTCAATTTTTAGAATAATAGGGATTGTGCACATAGAATGGAGACTGGGACTTTGAGTAATATTCAAAAATGTGTGTGTGTAGGCTTCTACTATCTGCATCGCCGTTGTTACTTAACCATCGTTAAAAATTACGAATTTCAATACCTAAATTTTTCATGTATGAAATATGATATATGTAAAATTATTCCATTCGCTTCCAATACCAACAAAACTTAGTAATATATTCTATTATAATCATAAGCAAACTATAAGTAAGAGTGATTTATGAATAAGAAAGAGATTAAATAGTCTAAATAAATTTTAATCCAAATATTTTTGAGAATTATAAGAAATTTTTAATGCAAAGAAAGAATGTGTAAGAGAAAAGTAAACTTTTCTACTCACACTTTTAAGCATTTTCAAAACGAAAATGTCATTTAAAAGAGGGCTTCTTTTTTCTAAAAAACATACATGCTGTAAATTTTTGGTAAAAAACATCTCTGGCAAAGATCCAAGATATGATATTTCTTAAAAATAATAATACCTTCCCCAAATTGTTGTGCAAAATATAAAAGAGTTTACAAGGCAATTTTCCCCTCAAATACTGATGTTGAAATTTACCAGGATTTCATTTCTTTTAACGTATGCTTTTTCTCTAGTGGCTGTTTTTCGCTCAACTCCGCCTGAAATGTCAGGGATTCTAAAGTAATTTAACACACCATCACCCTATCGTTTTTTTAACTGTTCCAGGTGATGCAATTCTAAAGAAAGAATTTCATTCAGAATCAGTATTAAATAAAGAAAATCTAACATTCGAGTGGGAATAAGCTCTTAACTTATAATTTTAAAAATTTAGATTTCTTTCTTAAAATTTTTGAAAAACAAAAAGTAAAATAAAAATATTTTTCTGATAGTAGTAATATTTTTGATTAATACTGAATATATTCTAATATGCAATAAACTAAAACAGATCCTAAATTACTATTTCTGTGAGGCATTTTAAGTCATTGACTCGAAACAGTATAACTAGCCGTAATACAAAGTATTATATAAGTTTAAAAGGAATCACACATTTCTGGATGAAGCTAAAGAAAATTAATAAAAAAATATGTTTAAAATAACGCTATAAAAATGTTAAGGAATCATTAATGAACAACACGACTAACACAGATAAACGTTATTTAGCTGCCTTAGAAGATTTGCAATTTAAAGTATCTAAATTGAGATGTATTGTAAATACATCAATGCTCAAAATTAACGCAGTTTGCATATTTAGTTCAATATCTCGAGCAAGACTGACCAAGAGATTTAATAACCAATAAAAATTCGTTTTTCTCCATTGTAGAGATGCAATAGGAGTACTATAGCTCCTCAGCTGTCTCGTTAGCTTCATGCCACCACAAAATGGTTAAGGTTTCCATAGTGTTACATGAGAGAAAATGTTTATTTACCTGATTGATTTACCTATCAGGTATCCGGACATTAATCCTGCAGAGAATATGCTATATACTCTTGGGAGAGCAATTATATTTTATCTATTCCCTTTCCTGACCTTTCAGGGACAGAAAACAGTATTTCAAGAGGAATAAAACCAAAAACAAGAATTTATTAATTGTCTCATTTTCAGCATGAAATGAGCAGCTATTCTTATCTAACTTCATGTCATTGATTTACAGGTCAAGTCTCCGCACTATACCCTATAGAAGGTATACTGGTTACTCTTAGGAGAGCAATTGCAACTTACCTTTTCTAACTCAGAATCCTCCAGGACCCGAAAACGGTATTAAAGGAGGAGCAGGACTGACTTCCAAAAGAATTTATTAACTGTTTCATTTTTAGCATTAACCAACATTGAGAAAGCTGTATAATAGTGACATGTGACTCTACTAGCCTATGTGACTCTATGCTATTTTGTTCTATCTTTGAACCTTTCTTTTAGACATTCCTATGCTAATGAGCTGTACATGTAATAAGGCATGCATACCATAACGTTTGCTTCGTATTTTCTAGCCATTACTATATATCCAACTATGTATATACTTAATTCCTTTAAAATCTTCCCCTTACGTATAGAGATAATCAATCAAAAGTGAAAATTCTCTAAATTTTGAACAAATATGAATTAGATTATTAATCTGAGAATGCCAACACTATTTAAGTAAATTTTTAAGAAGTTTATAAAACTAGTTAAATAGTTTGTTATATATATATGTCGCTATATAAAATTGTTTAAACAAAATAACTTTGCTTAAGTGGTTTGTGCTTAATTTCTCTCAGTAATTGAGAGAAATCAAGCATCAATTATTTACTTAATTTCTATTACTAAAATAATGTACAGTACGAGGACGAATCAAAAATTTTTGACCCTATTTTTTGTCAGTGAAATAAGGTATATACAGGTAATTGCAAATACATGTGCTGTTCTACGTTTCATATTTCTCTTTCCTCGTATTCCACATACAGGTTCAGACATCTATCCCATCGTAGTACTAAATTTGAGATACTCATGAGGTAGAATTCATTTGACTGATTGTGTAATTGCAGTCAGACTGCTGTCTTGGCTTCATCGTTTCACGTGAATTGCTGTCCCGCCAGAAATTTCTTCAGCTGACTGAAAACATGGAAATTACAAGAGGCTAAAGGAAGTGGTTGAGAATTTCCCAGGGAAACTACCAGAACTTCGGGTTCTGATTGGCAAGTGTGGTTTCGCGCTGTCTTGTAGGATAACCACATTGTCTACATCGAGAATACGGACATTTGAGAACTAAACACTCCATTAACTCACACTTCTTAAAGCAAGACACTTTCTCCATACGGGGTCTACATTTCCCTGTGGATTTCGAAGGCGTTCGTCTCTTGCTGAGCCTGAAAGTGAATCACATTCCGTTACTCATAGACCGTGGACGTGTGAAACACAACCATCATTTTCAACAACTGACAGCAGAGCTGCACCGCTTAGCTGTAGGTAGATAAAGCCGGAATGGACGGTCCTAGAAAGGTCCATCTTGGGAATACATAGGTTGAAATCGCATTTAAAGCCGTAATTTCGCTAAAATAATATAAGGGCAAAAACCTTTCTGATTTCCCCTCATGCATTAAAAACTAATCTTAATGAGATGCTTTTTAGCTTTTGTCTTGGCACCATTCAATCAAAAAAAGTTCTTATTTTGAATAATTTTAACTTCATTTAATAATTTTAGTATTGTTTGTATAATCTAATTATAATTTACTACTCTCAATGTACAAAATCATAAATGTAAGTCTATCTAAAAAAAATAAGGATTTTTTTTCAACTTTAATCATATAAATCAGCCATATGATATTTAATTTTTTTTCAGCATCGGTTGCCTTTTTTCCTTTCAATCTGAATTTATATAAATTTATCATGTCTGCCTCAAACGCACCCCTATTTCTCAGTAATTATTTATTTATCAACAATATTTGTTTATCAAATACCTCTGAAAAGAAAATTTATTTTTAGTAGGCCATTTCAATCCCTTCCATTATTAATTCATTAATCACATTCACTTTTATAAGCCCCAAAAAAAATGAAAAAGATGATGAGCTAATTGATTAAAAAAATGAAATAAGATGGCCATGTTTAGAGCACTTATAAAAGGATTATTATCGAACTTTTTTTTCTTCTCTCTCCCTCTCTCTCACTTTCGCCTTTTAATATTTTTATCTTGCCTAGATCGAGAAAAAGGAATTTTTTTCCATTAACTAGAAAGCTCACAATCAATATTTTTCATGCATAGCACTAAACCTTCAATACGACTGCCGAAAGTTTGAGTTACATTAGTTGTTTCGGAGTTAACTGATAAACATGCTGATTTTTGAAATTAATTATACTCGAGATTTTCAAGTTTCGGTAAAATGGCTAGGTAAAGAAAAAATTAAATTCATCAATAAAATTAAATCAAAATCGTTTTTGATAACAAAAAAAGCCCGAAAAAAAAAGAAAAATAAATGCTAAATATTCGCAAATTTAATATTTAATTGCTATAAAAGTTAAAACTTACAAAATATTTTTCTAAAAATAATTTTTAAAAAAACATTCTAAATGACTTTTATTTGCAAAAATGCTTGTAAAAATGTTGTTTTGTATTGTACTCAATGTAATCCGATTCAATGCTGATCTTTTAACAATCGTTTACGATTCATCTGAGAAAAAAAGTTATTGTAATATTTACTAAAACCATTTAAAAAATTAATTGGTATTGGTATATGAAAAGAATTGAAGCAATCTTATTTGAAGAAGTGATTCGGCTCATTCTTCTCTCACAACCAGTCACATTAGTGCCAAATGTTCAAAATCCTGTCTTGAAAATGTAGCAAAATTTCTTATCAACGTTTACTACAGAGGCTTCAAGTAGATTAAATGAGTATGAAATAGAGAAATAATTTCTCTCCCTAAGTCTTTGTCTACTCTTTCTCTGGCACCCTCTCTATTCTCTCTTTATCTCTTCACGCATACACACAACACACTCTCTATCTCTCCTCTCTTTCTCTCTCCATTCTCCATCTCTCTCTTTTACTCCTCCCTTTCTCTCCCCTCTCTCTTTACACTCTCAATCTATCCTTTCTCTACTTTCTATCTCTTCTCCTTTTTCTTTCCTCTCTTTCTTCTCCTATATTTATAGAGAGAGAGAGAAAGAGATTTTTTGTGTGTTGTTAAAAGATTTAATTCTAAATCAACTGTTAACATCATGTCTAACTCCAAACGAGGCCTGTTATTTAAATAAATATAACAATCAATGCAAGATTATGATAAATTAATATGATTTTATTAAGTTAATAAAATCATATTTATTGTAATTATTAATTTAAAAATTATTTAACCCCTTTAGCGGGAAGTGGCTAATACGTCTAGCCACATATTAAAAAAATTTTCTCAAAGCAGGTGTTGGATATTTAGTCTATCTATATGCGTTAATTGAAGCTAAAATGCATAAAAATTAATACGGATGCCAACGCAATACCTTTTTTTGCATTTCATGTCCTCTGATGGGTAGTTAAAAACAGTTTTTATAGATGTAAATCTGCAAATTGCATTTTGATTACAATAAATAAAATTTCTGATATTTGAAAAAAATTTCGGCATGTCTTAAGTATACTTTTCTCTCATCTAAATGAATTAAGCAACTGTACAATTAAAAAAAAGGTTTTATTTAGGTTTTTAGAACTTTTAACTATGAGGGATAGAAAAAAAAGAAATGACTCTAAATTCGCATTCTGTACCACTTTAGAATCAAATTGAAATATGAACAAACTTGTTTAAATGTAGTTCACTTTTTTCTTACCTCTGAGAAAGTGCATATTAGTTAATCACGTGAAATAGCTTAAAGTGGGAAATATAATTTATTCAAAACTTTATTTTACACTATATACAATAAAAAGATTCAAATGGGTTCATATATATCCTTTCAATGTACATTTAGATTCCTGAATTTTCGAAGAATACATGTTTGCATATTATTATTCATTAAATAACTTATCATTAATTGTGGGAATAGTTATTACTAATTTAAATTTCTTCAAAATAGTTTATTTAATTATTTCTAACTTCTTCATGACAAAATTAATAAAATATAAAATGAGATATAGTATATATACCAAGTTCAATGTATATTTAAGTATTTATATTTTCTAAAGTAAGTATTTAGTTGTACATTATTCTATTATTATTAAATTACAATACTTTGTATTTTTGTTATTGAAATAGTTATTACATAAATGTTAATTTTTCATAAAAAGTTTATTGTAATATGATTCATTATTTCTGTCCTGAAAAGTAAGTTAAATGTCCTAAATGCGCAGTGGCTATAACGTCTAGCCACTACCCAGAAAAAAAACCCACGATTAGATATTTTTTGTGACTAAATAATGTTTATAGAGGATGAGAACATTACATCATAACCAAAATTGAATGCAGTGAAGCAAATCCGATTAATTTCCTTTTAGGGGATAAATACTCTTGTAATGTCTACTGACAAAAGAATAAATGTACGTGATAAATATACTTGTATTCACATAACTAAAAAGAATTCTGGAAATAATTTATCACATTAACATTAAACTTTACCACAATGAGATAGTGGAATGCTTTTAATAGCATTTACCCTGAATCTAGATGTCTCTTATTCTTATTTTTATATATATTCTCACTCTTTTATCACTTTTGAGAGCTATATTGTGCACAGCTGACTTTAAAAAGAAATTACGGAAAAAATAAGAAATCAGAAAAAGATAACAAAAATTGATTAATTAAAATCTTAATATCACATCAGTTCTACGGTAAACTTTAAATAATTTTTATCTCAATGCTTGTGCAAATAAGTTTCCCCATCTTCGCCAATTAGTAACACTCGAATAAGGATCCAATATTTTTATGAGGCAGGTATAATTATAATTAGTTTAATTGACGTCAGAATTTAATTAACGTAATTCTAGTCGCTAAAGATTCTTCTCATCAAGCATTGATTAATTTTTATTATGAGCTAATTTGAATATCGAATTAATAAAGAATAATTTAATGATGCAATATTTTTTCTATTCACTTGTGAAGTTTTATTTCTTTAATTTCGATCTAGCAGAACAATTTCTTCAAGAAATAAATAGTTGTTGATTAAAATATGCTTCTGTTATCTAATTCCTTACAAGATTTTTATTATTATTAATGTACACAAAAATAAATTTCAATCACTTTAAATTGATTTTTACATATATGCAATACCTGTGTTTCGAATATTTTTGCATTCATGATGAAGTATGAGGAAAGTAACAGGACATTTTTATAATTCATACGAGCTTTCAATCAATATTATTGCTTAAAATTAAAAATTTCCATTACACATATTTTTTTCATAAATTATGGATTAAAAAATAACTCACATTTCTGAATTCTGACGGAAAATGATTCCATTGTAGGTTAATTTGTTTTCAAAATTTAGTTGGAAATATTTTTACTATTTTATTTCGATTACATTCCAAAAGCTTACAATTGTTCGCCTTATGCAATTTAAAGATAAAGTTTATAGATATATTCACATTCTAAAATAGCGCATTTTAATGGAAAACTGAAGTCACTCTAACACTGAACTCAACAGATTATTACACCTATTTTCATCTGTAATTGAATATGATAAGAGCCCATTTATCACATTAAAGTAGAAAACAATATATTTTTTAAAATCAGAATGTGTCAAGTTAAAATGTCCTCTGCTCTTTTCTGAAAGTGGCTGATACAGTAAGACCCCGCTTAACGCTGTTTCGTTTAGCGCTGTTTCGATTTAGAGCTCTTTTATTTTAACCAGGGGAATCCCCAAAATTGCTCGTAGCGCTACGGGGATTCCCCGAAATTATAGGTTTCAAAATATGTACAGAACATATCCGAAACAGTGTAGTTGTGTTTCTTGTTTGGTACGGTGCTGTGTACGGACACATTTTTATCATTTGAAACATTTGTTGACATTATTGTAAGTATAAATTTATATAATACTATAACGATTAATACAGTGACAAATATTATGATCTTTAGTTTTTATCATGGATGATAATGAAAAACAAGAAAAGAAAGCAACCAGAAAAAGCATTTCACTGGAAACTAAAATGCAAGTCATTAGAAAATTAGATTCTGGTGAACGTCAATCTCAAATTAGTGCTGCATTGAATTTGGAAACTTCAACAGGATGCCTTCTTGACAAAAAGGCAGAAAATTGTAAACACAGAATAGACTGAATGATCTGACTGACTTAGAATTTTATTTGTTTTATATGTATATATTCGTTTATATTGTTTTTATTTTTGTAAGAAATAAATGTTTGGTTTTATTTTATTAAAAAAACATAATTATTAAATTTAATTCCTAACCAATTTTCTATCCATCTTCCCCTAACCCCATTATTTACATGTTAAGATAGCCTCGTTTAGCGCTGTTTCGCATTACACTCTACTTTGATGGAACGTATCCCCGCGTTAAGCGGGGTCTTACTGTATATTACTTTTAAGTTACTGTATGCAATTCAAGTTGATAAAAATTATGATTGAATATTTTATAAGAAAAATTAAATTTATATTTGTTGGAATATGAAAATCACATTTCTGCAAGTTCTTAATTTGAAGTATGATATAATAAATTTTAAAGACGAACCAAGTGAAATGATTTATTCAGAATATAATAACTTGTTTAGACAGATTGCAAGCAAACTTGTCTTACTTCTTTAATAACAATTTTCCTATTTTGTGTTTAAATATATTTAAAACTTAGTGGTGCAACAGCCCATTAGGGCTAAGGCCCACTGAGCCCATCTCTGTATATGTGACCTTAGGCTCTAAAGCGCATGAGCAGATGTTTCAATCAGGTGGTCAATTTGGCGTGAAAACCCCCAGTATTAAGCTCCGAATCAAGCTTGGTACTTATTTATTGACCCACACAGAATGGATGAAAGGCTGAGTCGAACCTTCCCAGCCCGGGATTTGAACCTCGGATCTGTGGTGTGGAAGCGCGATGCACTACCACTCAGCCACTGGGCTTACGCTTAAATATGTTTCCCTTATATTTAAGCTTTGTCATTCTAAAAATAAATATTAATAATAAAATCCAACATTCAAATTGTACTATTTAAAATTTTTCAATATAAAAGAACCAAAAGTACTAAAAATACTCTTCAGTGTTTTTTCAGAAACATGTTACATTCTCCTAAATTTTTAATCGGAACACATTTTTGCTTCATCGAACATCATCCCTTTTCATCCCTAAATACTGAAAAAGTTTCCCTTAGAGCAAGAAAACATTCAAAAATTCAAAGTTTTATTTCTAAAAGAGCCATTAAATTAAAAATTGAACTTAAAATTCATTTAGAACTTAAAGAGCAAATACTTCTATTAAAATTAACTTATTCAAATTTCAAAAACAGTATTAAAAATAAGGAATAAATAAAATATGTAGAGAAGAAAGAATTAGATTTCTTTTCTTAGAGATGTTTTCTTTATTGCTAATGTACTGCAGCATTAAATGTAGAGGAAGGGGTTTAGATGAGAAAATGATTTAAAAGCTTCTTCGAATTTAAACATCACCTTGTTTTCTTTTGATAGACAAGCACAAAATAAAAATGACTTTTCGAGACACAATGGTAAAGTAATGACACTTCTGAGAACTTTCAATTTGTCAGATTTCCTAAGAGTTCTTATTTTTTAAGGTTGGACCCTGCTGCATTTTTATGGCTTGCGATATTGTGAAAGAGTTTGGAAATTGAAATATGATGAGCAGTTACCTTTTCAAGTGATATTCCACTATGATGTCTGGTTGCAATGTGTGATTGAATGTAAGTACTTTCAATAAAAGAAGAATATAAAAAGATATTTTAAAATATGCTCTCAATTTCTTTTTCTTAAAGATGAAATACAATCTAAATATTAATTAGCATTTTTAATAAATCATGTATTACTTCAATGTCGTTCTTATGCAGGTCTATAGCTTCAATGAGCGCATTCATTAGATTTTCTAATGATTTTGCTATTGAAGTATCAATATATTTTAAATTTATATTCAATAAACAAAGTTTGGTACTTATTGGTTTGGGGCTTTAGCATTATTACTTGATATCTGTACATTTATCAAGCACTTTACTACGAGTAATCAATTAATTTAAGATTTTCAATACTGTTCACAAAAGTATGAAATAATGTTATATTTCAATTACATCAAATCAAAACAAACTTCACATCTTTACATCAATTTTTTTTTCTAAGAAGTATGTAATAAGCTATTAAATTTCATAAAATCATATTTTTATAACTAAAAATTTAATAATTAATTATTAGTAGGTATGACGAATGAAATGAATCAAAATCAGATTTACTTTTAGGAGCTGAAGAATATTGTGATGTGTACTATCGGAAAAAAAAAGCCGGAAAATTCACATTGCATGTATATATTTCTCAGAAGCGGATATAATGTACATTTGAAGAATCCGGGTAATATAATTTAACTTGTTAACATGTAACAATACTGTATTGAAAGACTAGCTTATATCCTCTATGTACTATCTTATCATTATTTTTATTCTTATGTTTCTATTTATTATTAGTTTTGTTGTTCTTTCCTAAAAGTCTTATTAGATATGTGTGGTTAACTAAAAAAATTACAAAAATAAAATAAAGAAAAAAAATTTGGGAGTAATGATATTCTCTCTTAACAACATATTAATTCCACGTTAAGCTTTTATTAATTAGCCTCATACGTACTAAAAAAATTCCATTCGATCATTTTAGTAACTCCCAAATAATGATACAATACTTTTTATTATTCAGCTGATTACAATTAGTCTAATTGACATCAAAATTTAATTAATGGATCTCAAATAATGTAAAAATTCCTCCTCATTATTCCTTCATCATTATTATTCGATTATATGAGTGCACAAAACTTTTCAAACAATCATAAAATAATAAAATTTCTCATTTATGGTTAATATTTTACTACATTTTATAAATATTTGGATCATTAATTATATTGAAGCAAAACAATATTTTCAAGGGTAAGTAAAATATATAAGAAAGTGAAGAAACAAATAATAATAATAACTGATTTACATAATAATTTAATTTTTCATTTTTAACCACTCCTTTCAGTTCATTAAACGACCTCGGAGGAGGATTTAAAGCAGGAAGGAGAATTCGAGATATTCTCAAAGATTTTCTATCGTTTCAAGATCCGTAGATCTAGATGGCCATTCCATTCACTCATCATAACTTTGATTTGCAAGACGCTCATCAACAGTCCTACTCAAAAAGGTTGGGTATTATCATTTATTAGGCAGAATTCCTCACTAATAGCCCAATATGGAGCAAAGATCGATTCCCAATGTTTCACAACAGTCACTGTTCTATTGAACACATACCAGACTAACCAGAGAGATCCATATTATTATGTCTCCTCTTTAACTATTTATTAAGGGTGTGAGGTATTCACACGTGGGTGATACCTTACTCCTAAGTTATCTTCGTGACCTAGAGGTGTGGGAGCGAATGAAGAACCAGGCGTTGCCATGATCTTAAAATGTCTTTATTAAGATCTTAACTTAAACACTAACAATGATAATATTTATATTATAACTTAGCGGATCTGAGGTGAGAAAATGCACAATACGTATTACCAAATAAGCGCGATCTTAACCACTATATTTAACTTTCCCATCTATTTCTAATCTCTGTTTATATCACAGTTACTAATAGATACTAGAATTATCCTACCTTAATCTCTTGTTTAACCACAATCCTCTCGGATCCTAAATATCTTTTGTTATTCTCGCGTGGAATTGTATCTACCTTGACTTGATCGCTCTGTCACAGATAGCTTCACACTCAACGACGGCTTTCTTCTCTTCCTTCAGTTCACGCGCTTAAACTCAGACTAGCATAATCACTTCCCAATAGGTCAAAAGCTTACATTAAACTTCTGCTATTTAAAAGGTTTCCCATTTGCATATTCACGCTTCGCTTTTGCATTTGGTTGGAAAGAATTTGTCTTTTTCGGCCCCAAAGAACCCAAGAGGAGTTTTTAGTAGAAAACACGATGAGCCCGTCACAAGGGGACTGAAAGTAATGTCGCTTCTGCGTACGTCGGTATTAGTCGTTTATCAGCTCATTGTGTACTTTAAAGTCGTAACAAAGACAGTTTATGGTTAGAGTGACTTGTGTGTGTTTAGTCGTAAGTATTTAAATCTTAATATTTTTTTTAATTTGTGGAAGAATGGCCAGCCAAATACCAGAACACGTGCATATCCTGCATTGTATGCTTTTTGAGTTTCACAAGTGCAGTAGCACAATGGTTGATACCAAACTCTTTTGAGATGTTTATCCAAACACATTAGACGTTCGAAAGTGCCTAAGGTGGGGATTTTATGTTCAAACTAGGTTATTTCAATCCTTCTGACTCATCCGCTTCAGGAAAACGAACAGCTTTAGACACTGCCTTGTTAATAGTTAAAGGGGAAGCAAATCCATGACAGATAATCCAGGAACTGCCAAACACTATTAACCAACTTGGTGGACCATACAAGAATATTGGAGCACAGTAGGTGTTTGGAAAATCTGTCCGAAGAAAACAAAGCTGACAGATCCACTACATGCAACTTATTATGCTTCAGCGACACACTACAGAAATGTTTTTTGATTGCTTGATCACTAGAGGTGAAAAATGAGCTCTCTGTGGAAATCCAAAAAACCAAAACGTAAAAGGGAGTGATTTTCTCTCAAAATGCGCTTTTGTGTGTTTGGCGGAGAATTCGTGAGGTCGTTCATTTTGAAAAGCTGAAACCTGGACAAACTGCGAAGGCAGACCCTTACTGTGTACAAGTGGATAGAGTAAACCAATACTTATTTGAAAAGTGCCCAGATATTGCCAACAGAAAAGGTGTTATTCCAAAACGATAATTCAAGACCATACTGGGCAATACGAACCCTGAAATAAGTTAACGAATTGAGATGGGAGCTATTTTATCTCACCATGTATACTTGCTCGATACTGTTTCAACGTATTTCCACTTATTCCGATCTCTTAAAGTTCATTTAAGTGGTAAAAAATTTGAAAATTCGAAGGATGACCAATCTCCAGATATTTTGCTCAAAAATCATTTGATTTTCATCGATCCGGCATTGAAAATTTCCACAGTAAGGTTGTTTATATATATATATATATATATATATATATAACGAGAGAAGATGATTACATAGTTGATTAAAACTAAAAATTTTGTCAAAATTCCTCTATTTGAACTTAACGTAGAAAAATGACATAATTTCCAGTCCCCCTAATATTTCTGCATTATCATATTGATAGTATTTAACGATTTTCTGTCTAAAAATTAACACGCAGTCACTTAAATAACCTAGATTCATCTGTGGAACATAAAGAAATCCATGGTTGACTGGTTCAAGTAGCGTACTCTTTTACCTAAAGTAAATGGCGATTTCTTTATGGTCTTGTATAGAATCTCTGATAGTAAAGACACACCTATGCACCACAGCGACCTATATATTGTCGTCCCTGTTGCTACACAATGACCACAAATTAGCAAACGCACAGTAGTCTTTCTTCTCCAAACCCAAAGACTTAGAAATTTCATGGAGCCGTAGGTGCATTTGGTTGACTTCGGAAAGATGTTATTAAGGCTAAATATTGAATTCCCATGGATTTTTCGGAGTTCTGGACCTCAGGGCGAAACATTGTAAGTCATCTTATAACATCATCTTGTCATAACTGGATTTTCATCTATCCTATTACACCTTATCTAATCGAATAGAGTTCATGATATATCCTAGATTTGACGAAAAATATAAAGATTCCAATATTTGTAGATCAAGAAGCATAAAATCATTCAACACAAACTGTAAAACTAAGATATTTACAGTCAACCTTCTGTTTACTATATCAGTGTCTAACCCTTAAAGAAATAATACAGGGTATTATTGTTTCATAAAGTTTTATTGGAGAGCTACTTATCAGCAATCACATAAATCACATTTTTACCTTTGTTTTCAATTTTTTAATGGTGACCATCAAAAAATGTTATGTTCATTCACACATTACGTAATCCAATTCATCATTGTAGGTGATTGCATTTAATACTCTTCAAAATTCAAATTTCCGCGACAATACCGTTATAGAAGGCTATCATTAAAAACTAAAGTCTTAGATATAATGTTTTTAATCACACAATAAGCAACCTTCCTTCTCGTAACCAGTATAAAGGCCGTGGTACCGTAGTGGTCAAGGTAACGGAGTCGTGGCCGACGTGTCATGAGTTCGAGCCTAGTATCTCTGAGGACCCGCCGTGTAAAGAGGGCCGAAGCACATTAAATATGTCTAGACTCAAACGTCCTCCCGTTGGTATGGTGTGGAAGTTAGAACAGGGGAGAGTCATCTCAGAGGTTTCATCTTTGTTACTTGACCATGGCTCAAAGTTACGAAATCCATCGCCAAAAGCCCTTGAACAGTGCTACGTTAATATTCACTCATATACTCTCGTAATCATTATGTTACCAATTTTAATCCTCTTAAGTATTATCATTTATTATAAAACATCTCTTAAGAAAATATATTTTCTTCTAATATTTCGCCTGTATAAATCAGAAACTATAAATCTTTTTTCAAAAGGTTATCGAATGATTTTTGCACCAAAGAATTTGTTCGCTTTTTGCCGAAAGCATAATTAGCTCTTGATGAAAAAATCCCTCCATGCGTACAACATTTAGTTTCTCCGATATTTAAGGATATATGTTTTTTCCAACAGAGCGCACAATATTTCTTAGGTTCTTTCGTTAGAATTGGCAACTGGCGCATAAAATAAGCACAGACGTATTTTATTTCTTAAGAAAAAACTTACTATAATCTTCAATTATGAGGTTTCTTTTTTTCCAAATTTACTAGATATATTCTATTACTGAAAGAGAGAAAAAATAGTCATACTTCATTGAATCTTTACTTTTCTAAGATTAAATAAAGAATGTGCCTTGAAGAGAAAACATACATCAATATTGGAGCAGCATTAGTATTGGTAAAGTTTGGAATTAAAATAACACTTAGAATATTTTTGTCTTTTTTTGTAGAGAATTTGAACATTGTGAAAATAAAGATATATACAGAGGATATATTCGCTTACCAATTGAAGTTAATTTTTATCGAAAGTTTAATTTAAAAGGTTTCATTTGTAAAATATAAAATAATAAAGAGATAGATTTTCGACATTTTTTTAAGCAAATTTTTATAATCGATCATAATAAATAAAGGATTTCTAAAAAGCTACCAAGAGATAGTAAGAAAAATAAACTGTAAGATAAGAAATTGCATTAAATTATTTTAAATATTAAAAATAACATAAAATATGTTGAAAATAGTAATAAAGAGAAAATATAGCGAATATATTTTCTTAATATATTTTTGTTAGACTTAATATTTCCTTTACAATAATTAAATGTTTTTGCTATTTATAAATTTGTACTCATATTTAATTCGTTTTAGAAGTGTTTTATTTTTAGCAGCAGAAATTGCTCTAAATCTGAAGTTCCCATGTCTACTGAAGATTTAAATACATTTGAATATAGATGCAATATATGTTTAAGAAGAAATAAGTTTGCTAAATATGAAAGAGTGATTTTTGAAAAATTCTCAACTGAGTAAATTCTAAACGTCCTGATTTAGATGACCATAATATTTTAAAAATTAATAGTAGCATTAATGAAGTTAAATTCTGTTTTAATGAGATATAAACTCAATAATCATACCAAAAGATTTGAAACTAGAAAAGCTCATAGTCAAAGAAAAATATCCAAGTCTGTTACATGGAGAATTTACTCCCACTCTTTCAAAAATGAAAATAAATTATGGGGTTCCTCTGAGCATACAAATGGAAAGAAAAGTTATTAACAAATGTTTATTATGTAAAAATTCTCTGTTTGCCTCTTAACTGGTTTTTCCGTACAACGTACGAGCTACTAAGAGCTTACTACAACTGATTTGCCCGTACAGAGTACGGGCTGAAATTTTTTTTCTATCTTTGGTTTCCACATATTAATTATTATTGTGCGATTATTAGTGCTAGTGTTTTTTAAGGGATACAAATTGTACAAGGTACTGGAATACATTTCATGTAGGATTTTCTTTGTGGAGAAGGCATGAATTTTTCATTGAAGGCTGGAATTTAGATTGTTCAAAATATTCGATAAAGAACAGGGATGATTGACAAGGCAGCGTGTAATTTGTTGCTTGAGAAGAAATTAAAATGGAAAGGTAATCCAAAAAAGCCAATATTATCTTTGTCCCCATTGCAATGTAAGACTTAGTATTATACCATGCTTCAAATTGTGTGTATATACATATATGCACGCACAATTTAAATATATATATATAGTCCATAAATATTTACAAATAGTTATAAAACTTAAGTATAACTAGTCACACAAGACAGGAAATATTAGCCATAGTAATACAATAACAAATATATATATATATGAAAGAAATTTGTATAATATATCAAAAACCAGAAATAATAGATAATGAACATAACAAGAAATAACGTAAAAAATATAAAAGCAAAACATGAAGATCGAATTTATAGAAAAATACAAAAAAGGAACTATAAAAAAGAACCTAGCGAGTCAGAAAGCAATTTCGGACTTAGGACCGAATAAGTGGGGTTAAACTAGTTTGAAGGCGCCAACCTTCCCCCTTTGCAAGTCGGTAGTAAAACCAAATAAAATAAACTAAAATTCAAAGTATATAAAAAAATAAACAAAAATTCGAAGTATATAAAAACTTGCAGAAAGTATGATAAAAACACTGACTACTATTCTGAAACAAATTCTCCAAAATTCTTAAAGCAGAAAAATCCCAAGACAATTACGTAAAAAAAACCATTAACGAAATTTTCCTACTTACAGATCTTTTCCAAGAGAATCAGGAGTCTTGAAAATAATGAAAAGTAATTATCCACCAAGTTAAAAAACCTGAATATGCATAAACGCATCTCTTGAACTACCTTTTACATTAGCCAGCATAGATAGATAGCAAAAGAGATGACAATCAAGTTTGATAGGCCTTGAATTGGTTGATTGTTAAAAATCTAAATTTTCTAGGCTCTAATTTGGTTGGTTGTCAAAAATATGTAAGATGTTCAAGATGTGTGTGGAAGAGATGTACACTGTGATATGAGTGTTATGATATAATCTTCACAGAAAGTTATCTCACTAACATGCTGACTTTGAAATCCTATTGATGTGTATGGTATTTAAATTAGAAGTAAGCAAGACGATTAATATATTTGTGATGAATATAAGTTCTTAAGAAGTTAAAAGGGTATTCATGATCCAAACAACATTGAAAAATTTTTATATTATTGAATTTATCTATTTTGTGGGTAGTTAAGTTATCATTTCTAAATAAAAAATTCAAAATAACATTTCTGTAAATTGATAAATGCAAGTTACTATTCCATACAGGAATTTTAATTATATGGAACTTAAAAGAACTTTTTGTCAAAATGTTACTGACTACATTATTGTTAATAATGCAAGTATAAATCCAAGAATCCCCCCCATATAAGAGTTAAAGTTAGTTTTAAGGAGGTTGAGATAGTCAGGGTAGAATGTAATTTTTGGGTTTTTGTATTCACTTTTTTTACCAAAAAATTGATCATCTATATTACGATAAATCAAGTAAGAATCATACAATATGATTAATTTAAAAAAAATATAAGTATAGGTTCGCAAACAATTACTAGTGGACCACCCTGAGGTAATCCTTGATCTGTTTATAAAGATTCTGATCAAATGCAATGAAATTTTTTTTAATACGAGGTTAACAAGAATATCAAATTTCTCTTTTTCATTGAAGTATATAGTTCATATTTATCATAAATTAACTGTAGAACCCTAATCATATCGTCAATATCAATAGAATTAAAAAGGTCCTTTGAAATCAAAGCCATGCATGGAAAAAATTAACACATCTTTAGTAACTCTGGCAATTTCTAAGCTATTTTTAATTATTGCTGTGTTTTGTAAGTTATCAATTAAATTTTGAAGAAGAGATTGTAAGATCTTCCCAGAGACCTCGTGATATATGTATTGTACCATTAGTGATACTACAAAGGGAAAATTTTTTTTTATTTGGGCGTTTTTTGTGGTGTTTGGGTGTGTGTGTGTGTGTGTGTGTGTGTGTGTGTGTGTGTGTGTGTGTGTGTGTGTGTGTGTGTGTGTGTGTGTGTGTGTGTGTGTGTGTGTGTGTGTGTGTGTGTGTGTGTGTGTGTGTGTGTGTGTGTGTGTGTGTGTGTGTGTGTGTGTGTGTGTGTGTGTGTGTGTGTGTGTGTGTGTGTGTGTGTGTGTGTGTGTGTGTGTGTGTGTGTGTGTGTGTGTGTGTGTGTGTGTGTGTGTGTGTGTGTGTGTTTTGGTGTGTGTGTGTGTGTGTGTGTGTGTGTGTGTGTGTGTGTGTGTGTGTGTGTGTGTGTGTGTGTGTGTGTGTGTGTGTGTGTGTGTGTGTGTGTGTGTGTGTGTGTGTGTGTGTGTGTGTGTGTGTGTGTGTGTGTGTGTGTGTGTGTGTGTGTGAACCCTTTGAACATTTCACGATTTTCTTCGTAAAATAACCTTTCTATAGCGAAGTGCATTTTCTATATACTGAACTTTTTCTTTTGTGATTCAATTTTTGTTCTCCCTTTTTTTAAAAGTATTTCTGAAAATGTTTCAAGTTATTCTCTCTTTAATACATTTTATGGTGGTCATAAATCTTTAACTGGTTTTATTAGATCTTAACTCGCGGAAAGCAATAGTTCTGGACGTTTCATCCAAGAAGTGATATCTTAAATCCCCCCCATTGCTCAGTTCACTAGAAACATCTTGGCTATCCTTTTTTCATCCTCAGGGGAGTTATATCATGTCCCCGTGTTCTTATTATAAAATAATGCATGTTTAATAGTGCTTGTATGCTTTAAATTATAAAATGTTTTTAAAATTTATTAATTTTAGTCTAAAATCATTTTCTCAATATTGAAGATACAGTGAATTCTTCGACATTCTTTTTTCTTGTTTTCCTTGCAGTTTTTCTTTCCTTTTTGATGGGTATGATATATAAAATAAACACATATTAATTTTAAAAAAGGTGTGAATAATTACTTTTTTATAGTGTTTATGAATTTAAAATTTGTTTTATGTGGTTTATAAAGTATATTAAAAGATGAACCTCTATATAACGAATTTCCCATGTAACAAACTTTTTCCGATTTATGATTTTAGATAGGGTCCGACTGTATATATATAATATATATATATGTCGGACCTCAAAGTAACTTTAATCATAATAGGCTTCAGTTTAGCCCAAAAGACTTTTGTATCTACATTTGTTGTTTTCTGGTGAATTCCAATTTCTTCCTGCTTTAGCACTGTAGGTTCTAGTACTTCTTCACTGTTATATATATATATATATATATATATGGGGGTCAGTGATGGCACAACAGTCGTCTATTATTAAATTCGAAGATTTAATTGTTCGTAACTATTTACACACATAATTTACCACACACAGTTTCACGTCTTCAATGTATAAATCGTCTTATAACAAACACAAGGCGTTATCATCTTTCATCTCGTCTTTACAACATAGCATCGTCTATGGTTCAGCGTCGTAGTGCGTCTAACAACTGGCAGGCTCCCAAAACACATTTAACGTTCTTAGGCATGCGCAGTACATTTAGTAGTGTGGCTTGGAAATAGCGGCCTGCACCATATATATATACACACACAAAATCCTCATCTGTTTGAAAAAGATACAAACATGAAATTTTTTTGCATGAGAGATATTCTTTTAAAATATGTGAATCATTCTTCAGAGCATACAGAATGTGCTTATAAAAAGCAAACAATTGGGGGCCTACAATTATAAAATAAACAAATAGTGTTAAAACTTGAAAATGGAAAATTAAAATAAAATTCTTCCATTTTCGCATTCTATTAAGAATTATGTTTAGTTATATGCAATAAAAAATGTGCCCTTTTTTTGGAACATTTTGGGCAAAAAAATTGACTGCCTAAAGGGTTAAAGCATAAAACCAGTTATACGGACATTTACCTCATGAATAAAATTCTCAACGAATGCAATGCCAGCGATCAATGCAACTTTTCTTTAATCATAATACTTGTACTTTACATTCCTCTTTTCTCTCTCATTATCCATGATTCTCATTTATTTAAATGGACACAGATCATTTATTTTACTTGATAGTTTAAAGTTTTTTCAAAAGGTGTTTCAATCTCTTGACTCACACCTAATCGATTGTTCAGTTCACGACTTTAATCACTGAACAAATCATTTCCATATTTTACCTTATTTTTATCTATAATTCTTACAGTCAAAGTGCTAGCACAAATAGAAATCTTTGAGATTTAGAAGAGAAAAGCAAATCTTTTGCAGAGTAAAACAATTTTAAGCAACAGCGTGCTTGATAGTTTATTTTTTATTTAGTTATTCTGAAATTCTTTAAATCAATTATACCTTGGAAGAGAGTAATTTTTGAAAAAATTTCACTCGTTTTCATTTCAAAACATTCACAAACTTGTGATGTAGCCTGGAGCTAAAAAAACTGCTTTTTCGTTCCATTTTATCAAAGAGAAAAACGTTTATTCGAAATATTTTTTGTATTACAAATTAAAACAAGGTAGACATCTCTTCAAACAAATAAAAGAGGTTTCACTTCAAAATAAAATAGAAATCAAACATCTGCTATCAGTCTTATTTTAAGAATTTATTTTAAAAATTATCAGAATAAGAGGTATTGTATTTTTTCTTTTGAAAAACATCTGCAGAAAAAGTATATTGTTCCCTTCCATTGGTGTTTCATAATACAAAAAGGAAAATATTATATTCAAGCTTCACTCTAGTTTAAAAATAGCACTCTATTATTTTTTTCATGACAATTTAGTTGAGAGTTTGATAATTTATGATGATGCATGCGATTTAGTTTTTGTTCAATTCCTACTATTAGCTCACACTCTCTATATATTTATTTATTTATCTTGGTGGAATTTTCAATCGTTAATAAAATACATTTTTAAGCGCTCAGTTGAGCTGAAATTTTATATACATGATTATTTTGGATGCAAATACAGTAATTTAATTATAATTAATTAAAATTAATTGATTAAAATTAATTATTCAAAGAATTACAAATACAGTTACGTTGGCATCATTTTTGGCGACTTAGCGATGATTTTGGTGACTTGTGTTGTAATACCCCCCGACCCGGGGGTACCATCTCTTCATCTACGTGACCTAGATTTGTAGGAGGAAATGATTGATCACTCAAGTTAGCCATAATCAAACTAATTTATTATTATTCCAATATATTGATCCAAACAACACAAGTCTTGCTATAGGGATGTAATCAGGAGTGATACAACGTATTTCTAAATTCTAAGTAAAGAGCGCCCGGAATCCTAACCACTTATCTTTATGAGATGTTATTCTAAGAATATTTATCTGTCTTAAATTCCTTAACACGCTAAAGCCCGTTCTATAATCATGTTTCTATGTTTAATGTCTTACCAACAGCTCACGGCATTCAGCATTTCACAGCTTCCTTTCTCCTCTTCTTCTTTTCTACAATAATAAACCTTCATTATATATCTACTAATTAATCTGCATATCATGGTTTCTTCTTGAGAGAATTGGATATTAAATAACTCAATTCTGGCCCTAAAGATTCCCCAAGAGGATTAATAGGAAAAACGCGATAAAGCCCCGTCACGGTGTCAAAACTTGAAAAGGTTTTTCTCACGTTTTAAGGCATTCAGTTGAACTGAAATTTTATACACACGATTGTTTTGGATGATAATACGATACTTAAATGATAATGAATAAAATTAATTACCACTTAATGTTGTGATTCTGTCATATGTATATACATATTTATATTAATTGTAACTATTTAATAAAAAGTAGATAAAATAAATTTTTCTTTGTTGATATAAATAGGAAATGACTTAATTTTTTATATATATAACTTGTTTTTGTTTACTTTTTATCTTTTGGAGGGAAATGTTTAATTTTCTTTTAAGAAAATTCTTATAAGAATGAAACGATAATAGTTAAGTAAATTTAAACTTTTACTAAGAAAAGTGAAAGAAACTTTTAAAGACAAAAACACCAAGTACAATTGTTGCTGTTGTTATTTCTTATTCCACATTGTCTAGCAATGCTAGACAATCTCCATGAATCCAAAAAAATCTAGAAATTCTAAAAATAGAAAACTGTTCTAGAAGGGCCTCGTCATTTTTTAAAAAATCCAAACACGTCAAGATGTGGTCAGAAGAGTCCAGCTCGGAATAGCACCAGTGGCCCTCCGGAAATATCTTCTGACCATGACGAAAGGGGAGATCTTTTACATGGCCTCTCACAAAGCGTGAGAAGGCAATCTGGTATTTCCTAGGCAAAAGCCTGACTGAACCTCCTGGATTTCTTCCAAAGTACCAATGATGACTAGGAGGAATTCTTTCAAGTTGATTGAGTTCAATCTTCTTAAAGTATCTGACTACCCTAAAATCATTATTTTTTTCAAAAATTGACATTTTTTTATCATTTTATTTTATAGGCCATATTATTAGCTTAATAAAAGTACCAAGTTTTTTATTTTCCATTCACTAGAACAAAAACTACAAGCGTTTTAGTAAAAGCATATGCCATAACTTTACACTAGATGTCGAATTTTAAAATGTGTTTTACTCGAAATGAGCTTTTTTAAAAAGTTCAAACAAGGACAGTGATTGCTCAAAAAGTTCTGAAAATAATTTGCTGAAATTTTTTGTGTATGTTCCGTATAGTAGTAGAAGTGTTTTGACTTTCAGATTTACCAATCACTGTCTCATTTCAAAATTTACAGTCCTTTATGTGAATATAATCACTGTTCTTTTAAGCAATTTCATATAATCACTAAGATAAAGTGTTCTAGTTTTTGTAAAAATGAAAATATCTCTTATCCTGAAGGTCATTTCAAACATGATTAACAAAGTAATACGTCAAAATTGAAAATTTGAGAATTTTGTCTTAAAATTTTTGTACAGAGCCGGCCTTGTTAATGCAATTTTTTGTACATTTTAACCAGTTTTTTCCCATTTTAATAATAATAAATTTTTTCTCTTTTCAATTTTAAGATTTTTCCCTTAAAATATACTAAACAAATCTCAAAATCTCAAAAAAATCCCCATATCAGCATTCTTTTTTAAAAAAGTTGTCGCAAGTAGTCGGATACCTTAAGGCAGGATTATTCACTGCACGTAAGAGACCCAGTAGGACTCACCTCCTCCTCAGCCGCAGTCCTGGCTAAGAAATCGGCTTTCTTATTACCATCAATCCCCAAGTGGGTGGGACCCACTGAAAATGTAC
Source organism: Trichonephila inaurata madagascariensis (assembly GCA_019973955.1). NCBI lineage: Eukaryota > Metazoa > Arthropoda > Arachnida > Araneae > Nephilidae > Trichonephila > Trichonephila inaurata. The sequence goes on from BMAV01025860.1 coordinate 31,714, forward strand.
ACGATGATTAGAAGAAATCCCCGATAAAGGAGATTAAGAATATCAAGGCTAGTCTTGTCTCCTATAGATGTCCAATTGTATAGTCCAAATCCCGGCTGTCAGTCAAAACCCAAACGTCTTGATCTTACTGTAGTATTCCAGCATATTGCAACACTGTACCCGCATATACTTTCAAAATGCTTTTTTTTTAATTTTTAGGTATATTCGCCATATAACGTGCACCCTTTTTTACGAAAAACTTGAAATGTGTAAGTGTGCAATGCTCTTATGTTTTGAAGTCATTAATTCGAAGTATTATTCTAAAATACAAAATTACTTTTAAAAACGATGCCGAAATCTAATTTTTTGAAAAAATGTTTTCATTTAAGTGTAAGTGAAAGGATGGATAGACGAAAACAAAGCCTAATTCTTTTATGCTCATCTTTTCCTTATTTTTAAAGTTGTCACTTTTTATATCGGGTACATAACGCATATCTGTAAATTTCGATTTTATTTATTGTGTTAAAAGTGCACGTTATACGCCGGAATATACTGTATTTTAAATTAAGCACATAATATAGTTTCACGACTCTTTGGAAAAACAGGTTATCTCACTTGCTTCGTGTTTTACAAAACTAACGTGAAATCTTTTTCAAGATTTTGATTTGTTTTGTTCATTTTAAGACGTTTAGATGTATTCATCCAAAAGTAGTTCTTATCGACTACCGTCCAAACTCTTCTTAAGAAACAGCTAGCATTTCAATGACTTGAAACAAAATACGTAAATACATAAGTTATTATTTATAATGTGAGTATTTCAAATGAACTTAAAAGCTAAGTGTTTTCTAGAAATTGTACATTTTTTTAACATATAATAATAAAGTGAACCTTTAATCCTTTATGTTTCTACTTTTGTATTTTTTAATTTTAATCTGGATAAAAAGAACACAAAATTGTTTTGAATAATACTTACTTAAATAAGAATAATTTTTCTAACCATGTTGCTTTACATGGATAACGAAATATGATTATATTAGATCATTAGAACATTTTGATAGTCTATTAATTTATCATACACTCATATATATTTTAAACTCATACTTTGTCAACACGCAAAAGGAAATGAAACACATAAGCTTATTGATTAAAAATAAAGAAAAATCTTAACAGCTGTATACACTTTTCAATTAACTTTTGTACCAAGCATTGCTTTTAAAAAGTCTCCAATTCAATTTTTTAACTACTACTTTTCATACCACTTATATTATATGCAACATCCGAAAGTTGGAATTTCAGCACTAGTTAGGAAAAAATTAGCATTGCTTATTCTTGAATGTTATCATTTATATTCACACAGAGAATAATTGAAATAAATTAAAATCTATTTATATATATTTCCATATTTACCTCAAAGGGGGAAGGCTGGCACCATCAAACTAGTTTACCTGCACTTTATTTAGTCCTTAGTCGAAATTTCCTTTTGGCTCATTAGGCTCCTTTTTCACTTTTTCTTTATTTGTATTCTTTTCTTCCTTTTAAATATTTACTATGTTGTTTCTTTGATTTTTGTGTTTTGTATTCATTATTTATTAGTTTAGTTTTTTATATGTATTTTATATTTTCCCTTCTTATATGCATATAAAAAAATAAAATAAAAATAAACAATTAAAAAAGTATAAGAAATTAAGCCTTTTTTTGAATTTAAACATCTTTAATTAATGATCTTAAAAATATTTTATCTTGTGTAAGTTTGAGAACTTAATGGTTTTTTAGTGAAAAATCAACTGCAGAGCCAAATATAGTTTGAACTTAGCATCATTGAATTAAAATAAATCCGATAAAACAACGCAATCTACCTCTTTCAATCTACATTTTCTTCTTTAAGTACTCTTTCCTCTGATCTTGAATCAAATACATTTTTAAAGGTCTCAAACAATTAGTTATTTATTTAGAGTATTTACTCAGTCAATGTCATTCATCCATAAAACAACTAATATTAGACTAATTGGAAACAAATAAAGTTACATTTTAATACCAATTGTTTGCTTTAAAATGTGTAATGCTATACAAATCATATTTTATTAGGATTTATAAATTTATTAGTATTTATTAGTAGTTCAAATGGAATTTATAAAAAAAGATAAGACAGTCATCGGTTTTGTTTATGAAAATTAATGAATAGTATAAAGTATTAGCTGGCAGAAAAACAGAATATAAAAAAAAAAATCCTTTTCTCAAAATTTAATTAATGCAATACTGGTGAGTTGATAAAATAATTCACAACAAACTCGTATTTATTTTTACAATCATGAAAGATTGGCTTATTCTTCAACAGCTTTTATTTCCTAGAAGATATTCTATACACAGAAAAATATGTGACGATAATAATTGGTTATATAAAGAAAGAAAATAAGAAACTGATTAACTATATCTGATGTTTAACTGCAACTTTAGTTTCATAGCACGCTTTCGATGATTTACCTTAAAGCTATCATAAATATTTTTTTCCCGAAATACGTAGTCACTGACATTCTAATAAGAATTCCTTACTTCTTATGAATTACTAATTGCAATTAGTTTAATTAGAGAGTTTAATTAATAAACTCATTTCACCAGGAATTATTCGATACTTTTCGATTATTTCAATATTGAATTAATAATAAAATAATTACATAAATAATGCTATTCTTCCCACTTTTTTAAGTATAATTCGTTTAATCAAAACCAGGAAGGGATTAATTATGAATCTTTTCAAATAGTAAACCAGAAGAAAAGTTTCTAGAAAAATAAATTTAAAAATTCTTAAGGTAGCTATTTTGTCTAAAAACTTAAGCATGTTTGCACCATTCGACTTACACGAAAGGATGCCGAATCGCTTCTTGGTTGCAGATTATTTTTACAACAAAGACATATCTTTGAAATTAACTGATATACGTTAAATCATCTGAGACTTGCAATCCTGGCGTTGATATGTCGTAATATAAATGTGAAAAGTAAATGTTTCAGATCGTGTGTCAAACTTGAAATTTGATAGTTGCAGTGGACATGTTAGCTGCCGTTAACCCTTTACGTTTCAGTGTCCCATACTGTGAAACAGCTAAAATCACTAGCGGCTCAAACCAGTAAATTCCATTATAAATGAAAATAAAAATACATTTACTATTTACTATGAACTTTCCTCTAACTAATAAGAGGGCAGCAGAATACAATCCGATTTAAAAAAACTTTTCCAATGACTTTTATAAATCCTTAGATTTGCAACAAGTTTTGTGTGTAACTTTTTCTTTTTCCTACTTTAAAATAGCTTAGTTAAAAAACAATCTATGTTATTTTGTTGGCGATACTCTAAGAGATTTATTCCACATTATTTTTAACATTTTATAAGCAAAGCATACACGTAATCATCGAATAAATTTGGGTGTTTTATCAGTTGGAACACTGCTCCGCAAGCTCTTTTAATTCTCCGGAACTGAACGTCATAACTACAAAGAACATTTGTGCCCACATTTTCCTATTTTATGTTTTCAAAAAGAATATATAATGCGTCTATGGAGTATTGAATGACTTGGAAACGACTTACACCCACTCTGGTCCCCTTTATTTTTCGGGGAAGGATTCGAACAGGAATTTTATCAGTAATTCGAATTGTCTTTGTTTAGACCTGACGGAATTTTTTGCTCTCGCTGTTTGCTACCGTTTGTTTTATAAAATTTCTGGATACATATATATTGCTTCAGTTTTAGTGATTTCTGATGATTCATCTCTCTATAGTAGAGAATATTAACTATATATATATATTCTAATTATTGAAAAAACCTCATTCTAATTATCTTTCCAAAACTCTGAAAAGGCTTCAAAAGTTAAACAAAAGCTAAACCACATAAAATAAGTTATATATGCAAAACCTGCAATGTTGGCTTATGTTTTCCTCATTAGAGTGTTACATGCTTTGAATAAACTGATTTCTAAAGACTTGTATTTATAAAAACTGTAAATATTTGTCTTATTTGTTCACAGAAAATCATATATAACCAAGTACAATTTTCCTTTTTTCCCCCTTTTTCCTCTGGGGGGAGGAAGAGTAGAGGACCTCCCCGTGGTGCACCCCAGATTGTGTTAAAGCAGTCTGGTGGCACTATTCAAACTCTAACGTTTCAGTGATATCATCTCATGGAACACTCACAGAATTAAATGGACTATTCTTTCAAAAATTTACCTGAGTACCCTGTACTTAAGCTTAAATAGATTACCTTTCTACCACTTTTTTTGTCGAAATTCACCTTAAAGTGTAGTGAAACACAAAGGGTTATTGCGGCGAGTAGATGTAGACAGCCGTAAACCTTAATTACACAAACAATAAATAAACTGCTGGTTTGAGATGTCATAAAAGGAAATAATTAAAGATATCCCTTTGACATTTCCTTAAGGTTGTTTTTGGTTAATGCTAAAGAATAGGATCCGAATTTGGAAAACATTTTCAGATATAAAAGAAATGAAAGATTAATATGATATTCTGCCTCACTATCCTTAAAAGAGCAGTATTTTTTATCATATTTCCCATTTTTAACCGCGTTGATTCCTTTTTTCTGGTATAAAATGTGTTTCGTGTTTTTTCTCCTATATTGCAATGTTAGATGGGCTACGCCTTCACGTATTAAAACAAAAAGGAAAATATTCATGAAATATTTTGAAATTTTTAAAAACATTACATTGTTAACAGAGAAATGAGCTAAGATAGTGCAAATTTCCATGGAAATTGAGGCATTTTTCTGTCTGAAAATGTGCTTCGCGTTTAGTTCAAGTTCTCGTTTTTTACCGAAGACAGCCTTAATTTTGAATCTTCTGAACTGCTGAATTCTATTCGCAAGTTTGATGTTTTTGATTTCCTCTACTTGTCTATGCAAATAAAATCCAGGCATTTTGTAGCGGCCAACTTTTTATTTTAATAATGTAACGCAACACTCCACATAAAACAATACACAACAATGAAAAAACTAACACTATGTACATTAACTTTCAGTTCACACCATTTTTGTCTCAATCCCACCGTTCGTTAAGCGTTTTTCCGCGCTTCCTTCTTTTCCGTAAATATTTCTTTTATATATATATGTTACCGGCAAAGTATGAAGTGCCGGCATTCTATAGAATGCTGGACGCTTTTAGGCAAAATATGAAATAAGAGAATTATTTCATACTTTGCCTAGGCATTGTATAGAATGCCTAGGCATTTCTATAGAATGACTAAAGCTGTTTAGGCAAAGTATGAAATAAAGTCATGATAAGGTTACTATATCAATGACGTACATTTCTAGAAAATACAAATGTTATTCTGATAAAATAATGAGAGTGGCATTAAAAAATTATTCAAAATACGTAAAGGAAAAAGAAGAGTGTACCAAACAAAATTCATGTCTTTCTTTTATTGAGGAAAACAAAATTTTCAAATAAAAAATAAGAACTTAAAATTAATCTAGTTATTGCAACATGGTAGACTTGAATTGCATTTTGAATTACATTTCATTTCATTTTTCACGCAAAGACCATTCTTATTCTTTCAAATTTTTTAATAATTCCTTTTGTCCAGATTCTGGAGATGTTTGTCAAATAAGGTCTATTACAAATTTACGTTCATTCAAAAATTGACAAACTTGTTGAGTAGTGCTCAGTGCCACTGATAATTGTAACGCGTGACATAGGTTGTCTACCCCTGCTATAGACCGTGACTCCTTCTCCAACACTACAACTTGCTTCTCCATTTTCATGAAGCACAGGAAAAAACAATTTTTTTGCTGAAAAAGTTTAATTAAAACTGAGTATTTTGACACTCCTAACAAACCACAATATGCAACTTAAAAATTCTGAGCCCGAGGCCCGCGTTAAAAGTCTCGTGCCTTGCCACGCAATATTCGAAAGGAATCGGAGATGTATTCCATACTTTACCGGTTTCTCATTAGACATTCTATAGAATGCCTAGGCAATGTGTGAAATAAGAATCATTTCATACATTGCCGGCTAGTTTTAGGCATTCTATACAATGCCTAGGCATTCTATAGAATGCCGGATTTCATACTTTGCCGGTAACATATATATATTCAAATGGCAGCGCCACCTATACAGTTTTTGGAGTCAGGCAAACCTTACATGCCGTGAAAAGGGTAGTTTTCGATAAACTAAAAGCTGATAACAAACTAAAGAGATTTTAAAAGTTTACGAAACAATAAGCAAATTATAAAACTCACTTCTTGGTTGCTAATTTTATTAATCCAATATTACGCTAAACGTTTCACCACCATGCTAGGTCATTAGCTAAATTATCTTTCTAAGCTCCTTCCTCAAATTGCTTAGAGTAACAAATTTCGAAAATTTAACTCAGTATTGCAATTTATTTGAGGGTGGCCTCTGCACAATCGTGAGGCGAAGAATAATTATATTCTAAGTCGGAGCTGCTCCAATTAAGGGAATGATGTCCCAAAATGGAACAAGTAGTAATTATAGCTCTTCATTATAATTCTTCGTTAACGGACAGAAAAAAATTAACTGGAAGGAAATTAACTTCCTCTTAGATTACTTGTAACAAGTCATAACGGTATAAAAAGAATTGGTTAAATCATATAATTCCTTTGTACTATGCATACTAAATACGTTAAATATATGGAAAAATAACATAAAATAGAATTGAGAATTTTTATTAGGATAATTACAAGGGAAGTTAGAATTATTAGCTATGTTTTTCATGTGGTTTAACTAATTGTTGCTGAAAACTTTAGGTTTCTTCGCGTTTGAATTGACTTTATTATGATTTTTAGTTAAGAAGACTTTCTTCCCACATGAATTAATTCCAGAATTAGCCCTTTTACGCCATTTTCATGTTCAAAAACATAGCTTCAAAAATTATTCTATTCACTACATTTTCTCTGATGTAAATGAACAGTCATTAATCAAATTATAAACATATATGCATTTTAAGCAATTTTTTCCCCTCGTTTTTTCAAAACAAAAAACTCGCGAAAAATCCTTTTTACAATATTACTTTTTCTCTTATTTTTTCAATATTTTAGAGTATATGTATTAGGATGGACGCAGTTAAATACAGAGAAAAAGAAGTATTATTAATTCGAACCTGCCTATGCGAAAAAGATGTCCAATGGTATGGGGATTAGGAGAAAAAATTAAGTAATAATAATTTTAAAATTTTTAATATTTCCACAAAAGGATTGAATTTTCGAATGAATTGGAAAAAAACTTAATTTTGCTTAGATTATTTTTTTAGACTCAAAATAACATTATTTTTCTACAATACAAATAACCAAAAATGATGATTAGTGATTGGGAAGTACTAAGTGATGAGTAATGCAATGCACACAGCAAAATTTCATAAACCTGCGCTTTCTCCTCTCACCACCAAATCAATCCGATCCAAACTTTTTTCAGTTTTCCGCTTTATCGTGCACAGTAATTTCAACAATAGATTGTTTTTCATAATTTCTACTACTAGTTCACACTCTCCCTATATATATTTATTTATATATATGTAACAATTCCAATAATTTAACCTGTAATAGCTCTTGAATTATTTAAGGTTCAGGACAATCGTGCAATTATTTTAATTGGTTACCCGCCTACCGGGAACTTTTGAATCTATATCCATCCACTCCAAAATCACGTGATATCCCGCTGCATTTAACTAGCACTACTCTGAAAAGCCCGCTCTCTTCGTTCTTATCTCTGTAAGCATGTAGCCAGCCGGCTGCCACGCGTTGTGTATTTTTGTTTTTTGTTCTGTGTTGTGTCGTCCATGCTTCTGTAATTAATATTCCTAAGTGTTTCAAGATGTGAATAAACTGGGTATATATATATTGTGTGTTTTCAAATTTTCAGTCGTTAATAAAATACTTTTTATTCACATCCACTCAAGTACAAATATTTTTTTTAAAACTTGTAATGGATGATACTTGATGTTAATACAGTTTTTTCAAGTATTAATTCATTAATTGTAATCCCTCGGACTTGATAAAATGTAGATCCTTCTTAATCTTGAACAGTAAAAGAGATTGTGATAATATGGTTTTTGAACGAATTAATGCGATAATATTTTCCACAACCAACCACCAATTCATAATTCGCGATAAATATACTATTTTTATTCTCGAACTTTTAAGTATCAACTGTACTATAAAAGGATCATGCAGCATAAAGGCTCTTCTAAATATCTTTTCTGTTCAGATTCTCTTTCTTCCTTAGAAACTCTACAAAATATTTCATCTTGCAGCAATATTCTTGTGGAAATTCAAAAGAGTCTCAAATATCATAGTGTTTCTAACTTTTGTTCGTGTCCATACTGGAATATTTGGAAGCAAAAGGGTTGATTTCTTGGCAAAATCCGAAACCAGACGGGGATTGAATTTACAGTTAATATTCCTAAATCGTTCTACAAGAAAAAAAACTGGAGGAACATTTTCTCTCTTTGGAAAACTCAATACACGAAATAGGATCACTGTTTTCTAACTAAAAAAATTTTTTCAACCCTTTCACAAAAACTATCTTGTGATTCTTACAAACTATAAAATCATAATTCCTTACTAGTCACGGTAATTTTAAAGTGTACTTCAATGGACCTGTCTCCTTCTAAATTTTGGGACTGTAATGTTGATGGAGAACAAAGGGTGGAGCATGTTATCCTTTTTGTTCAAAATTTAAGGAAGAAAGAAAATGCCTGAAAGTCAAACTGTATGCTCTTAAAATCAACTGTCCTCCTAATTTTTTCAACTTGTTTCAAGTAAAGCTTCATTCACTTTATTTTGCATCTTAATTTATTTGAATAATTCATTGATTCATTGGTTTGAGAATCATTTTAAAAGTGTAGTATTAAATTTTATTGAAATACCGGATATAACAAAGAAGTGAAATACAAACTATAAGCAAAGTATACTAGAGAAACATAAAGCGGATGCTAAGTAAGAAACCTCCAAACATCTCTAAAACAGGGCAAGAACTATTTAATTAGTAGAAAACTTCAGTAACTACTAGTATTTTGTTATTTGATCTAGTAAAAGCTCGTTCAGTTCTCCTGATCAATGCGGGAAAGGACCAGAACCATTCTCTTTATTTAAAAGTTTGAAATTCGAAGTAAAAACAGCTTGAATATTTAGAAGAATCAAATGACCGTATAAAATGGATTAAATTTTACTCTTAAGGCTACACGGTACCCTTTTTCAAAAAAAATTTTTGGAGGCAGTTACAGTAAAAATAATTGATGTTTTATATTTAGATTATATTATTAAGCTGATTCTGTGAGTAAAAAGTCAGTTTTATCAGCCATTATTTTACAATTTTAAAAAATTAGGAATTTTTGTTTTTTCAAATTCTTATAAAATACTCAATTTTTAAAATTTTTTAGTCATTTTAAGTTATTTATGTTTCTTAGGTTATTACAAACAAAAGTTAGTATGGATTTGAAAATCTATTCCCTTGTTGATTTTTAATAATTATTTTTCTAGAAAAACCTGGTAAAAACACGAAAATTTTTAAATTATAGACTTTAGCATTTTTTAGAAAAATAACTAGAGATCTCAGCCCTAAATCCATACTAACTTTTATAGAACATACGTTTGGGAGTATAAACAAAAAAGTTCAAGGCTCTATCTTGAACAGGAAAAAAACCTTAGGGATTACAAAACACTTATTCCTCCAAAATTGAAAGTCTGAGAAAAACGCATTTAAAGTTTGTAAAGTCATAAAACAAAAACTTGCAATACCGGTAAAGCTCTAATAAATTATTTTCCAATGTATGTTCTGCATTAAAACACTATTTTAATTAAAAATGACTGAAAATTATATTTTTAATTCAAAATATATTTTTGCATAATATTGATAGCATTTGTTAAGACGTCAGTTTATTCAGCTTCATCTTAACCTAATATTTTCACAAAAGTTTTGAAACACAAAGCATTTATGTACAAAATAATAATGATACTAACTTTAATTTTTTTTCAGTTTTAAATTGGAGTAGTTTAGGAAGTTTTAGCTCTTGTTGTACGACTTTAAAACACTAAAATATAGAACTACAGTATGTTTAGTATAAGGTAGTTTGGTACATCAAGGAATATTCAGTTATATCTGCAACATTTGAATTCAGAATACTTGTATTCGGAAGTCTAATTACAGAATCATCAGAGGACTGGTTTTTAGATTCATCATTTTCAGTAGTATTCCATCTCTTCGAAATACTATTTCTCACAGCAACCTGAGAACGAATTTGCCATGGCATTTTCTCTACAGGAAAAATTACTAATAAAGCTTTTAAATTATATAAACTATTTTTAAAGAAAAAATTGGCCTGGAAATTAATCTTAATTGATTAATTATGAGAACTCAAAAAACTCATAACATAAATAAAGCAGAAATGATTTTAGTAATGAAAATTGGAATTAATGACCATTTCAAACTAAAAGCTTAAAAATATTTTTAATTAATTCAATTTAAGAGTGGAAAAATTCTTCAAAATGAAACCGAAACCAAAACCATAGCTATTAAAACTTCAAATATCTTAAAAACTAATTTGCTAACAAATCTGAAATTTCGTGGCAAGCTTCTCAATGATATGGACCACTACAAAATGCAAAAAAATTTGGGTAAAAATGAAATTTTTAGGGTACTGTGTAGTCTTAATATAATTTGTAATTGTAAATTAGATTAAATTTTGCAGAACTGAGTATAATTAAATGGAAAAATAAATATTTCTTTTATCTCTTTAGTATAAAATGTTTCGATAAAATATATTAATTACTTATTTTTTTGCATATTTACATGTAAATAAGTCTTTTTGAAATTCCTTGTATAAAATCTGAATAATTTTATGAATTATTTCAATCACTCTTATGTAATATTTTAGTATTTTTCTGTTTTAAATGTATGTATTTTCATGTTATTTTATTGGTTATTCAATTAGAAATAATGTGATTTCTGATGTCTTTTTCTTTTTACTTTGTTTGAAATTTTTTTCTTACCAACTTTTCATATTTATCATCACTTCCCCAATTATCATATTTATCATATTCACCATCACTTCATATTTATTTTTACCGTCACTCATAATTTAAACTTATTCATAAAGCAGACTCCATTTATTTCCTAAATAAATTTATTTCAACGTAGGACAGCTTTTTGTAAATATATTTTGATATTGAGATACTTATTAATTATTTATATAAACACACTGAAATAATATAAAAAAATTGTAATGGAAATTTGAAAGAAAAAATGAGTAGTTAAAAATAAACTTCAATAATTTCATTCATGTCTTTCATACAAAGAGAAAAATAAACCTGTGTACGAAAAATAAAAATTAAATATAAAGAGAAATTAAAAACACTTCGCGTATAAAAGCTGTTAACCTTAAAATTTGCTCAAGGAGTTTTGCATGAATATTCGAAAACATTATTCTTTATCAGATGTCGTTCATTAAAAGTGGTTTTATATTGTAATGCAAATTATAAATATATATATATAGTATTTCAGTTAAACAGGAATTTCATATTCATTTTTCTCAAAACATTTTTTCTCAGGAAAAGAGAAAAAGACAACTTGTAACTAGTGTTTTGAATCATCAATATTTACTAATTATAATTTTGTTTTTCCAATATGCTCTTTTTATGCTTCTTCGGTAACCTGAGATCATTTAAATATGCAAAATTATTAAATCATAAATAACTTCATTTCTATGACTGAGCCAGAGTTAATTCGAAACAAAATGAAACTTTCCTAATAGCCAATTACCAAAAAAATAAAAAGTAAATTAGGTGGAAGCCAACAGCATTCATCATTTAATTTTATCGACAGCATTCCATTTTATGTCTTTACTTCAGAATTATTTTAGAGTATGAAGGGGGGAAAAATTGTTTACCTTAATAGAAAATTCAATAATCAACCCTTTGCTAATGCATATCAACAAATAACAATTTAACTTTTAAATTTCTATGAATGATTACCTAGTATTAAGTTAGCAATTAAGAGGCATTAATGATTCTTGAATTCTATCCTTCTTTTGTAAATAAAACTCATTGTTAAATTTCTCTAATTGAAACACAGTTCAACTTTTATTTTCAAATAAATAATAAATGAAAAGAATTTTTGATGTAGTTTTAATTGACAAGTATCTGAAACATAAACTCTCAATTTAATCCTAATCTGAAATGTATAACTGTATTGCAACGTTTCAGGGAAAATTGTTAGCTTCTGCTACAAGGGATTTTAGATACCTTCTAAAGGATATAATCTAATTCTATGACAAAATGTCACTATTGATAGACATTGAATGACGCAAATCACTAATGTTGCACCCCAAGCATACGTGAGATAGTATATTATCACATAATCCTTCAGGGAAGATTCGAGACTAATGTAAATAACCCATAAGCAGAGCTGCCATGGGTCAATACTGATAGTGAATTAGTTTGAATGAAATTATATTTCTGTACATAATACATTCACAATTTAATTTCAGTTTTCTCACAAAAATCCAACAATTATTAAAATTTAATATTTGATAATGAAAAGAAAGAACTCACAAAAAAGATTTGTTAAGGGTAAAAACAATTAAACCTAACATCTACAAAATTTCAAATGAAGTATTCCATCAAAGTTTTAAAGAAAAATTACCCAGCTATTGAAAAACAGTATTGACATAGTGATTAAAATGTTACGAATGCTCATGACATATTATTTGGGGAAAGTATGCTCAAGAAAATTTAATTATGTAAGAACTTAGAATAGAGTTAGTCTAAAATCTTTCTATGGCAGTTGAATTAACTAAAATATTTTTTTTCTGTTAAATTATGAATGAACTTTGTACAATTGAATCGGAGCCAAACGACACGTATAATTTTTCTCCTTTTATTTTTTACAGGTGTCTTTTACAATAAAGAATTATTTTAATTATTTCTTATTCCTTATTTTTTTCTTAATTCTTTATTCTTATTCTTTATACTTTTCTAAATTATTTATTCTTCTTATTCCTCATTCTTTTCTTAATTATATATGCTTATTCTTTATTCTTTTCTAAATTCTCTATTTAAGATTCTCATTCCTTATTATTTTCTTAATTATTTATGCTTATTCTTTATTCTTTTCTAAATTCTCTATTTAAGCTTCTTATTCTTTATTTTTCTTATTCTTTATTATTTCTTAAATTATTCTTTAATATTCTTATCATTTATTGTTTTCTAAATTCTTTTTTCTTAATATTCTTATTCTTTAGTTGAATTTCTTAAGAACTTACTAAACTCATTCAACAAATGCCAGCCATAATCCGGGATCCTGTATTAACATTGCAATTGTTTTGTTTCATGATTATTTTTATTGTTCTTTTTTTCTAAATTGGCTGCCGCGACAAATTTTTAGTGAGAAAAATAGTAAAGAACAATATTTGTAATAAAATAGATCGGCAGTGTGGAGTTAATGGATAACACAGATATAAAAGTTTTAAAGATATATTTCAAAGAAGAAAACATCAGAATGTTATTACATTCTTCATTCTTTTAATATTTCTAGTTAACCTAAAAATTCTCAAATGCTACATTTAATTTTATGTATCATTAAGAATTGTACACGACTGTTTTTTTTTTTTTTTTCTCTTCTATTAAATAATGTGACTAATTAGTTCAAGGATTATTTTTCTCAAAATTTATATAATTTAAATCGCGACGGTATCATAAACATAAAAAAGATTTTAAAATTTTTTCCATTAGTACCAACTCAAGTATATTCCAATTATGGGAGATTTACTTGTCTGGAAACTGCATCGAAAGATGATGCAGTAATTTACTATTTCACGTGCGCTTAGGGAAGCAACACAGGCATCGATAATGACACTTTGTCACATAAATTTTATTCTTTAGAAAATAGCTCTTGTTTCAAGTGATTTTATAGGTATTTATTCCTCCCCCACACACACACTGAAACGTTGCAATGTAATTATACATATTTAAACTCTAAAGCAAAAGCAAAGTGGATGAATTAGGCCAATTTAACTGTGTATTGTATTTATAAAAGCAGGGTAGAATTCAAGAATATTAATGTGCTTCTTAATTACTAACTTACTTCTAGTACAACCATTCATAGAATCTAAAGTTACACTTGTTATTTGTTGATATGCATTAGCAAAATATTGACTATTGAATTTTCTGTAAAGGTAAGCATTTCTTTCTTCTCGTTCATGATCTAAACTAATTGCAGAGTGAAGGCAATATAAAATGGAATGCTGGACATAAAATTTAATGATAAGCTCAGTAGGCTTCAATTTATTTACTTTTTAATTATTTATTTATTTTGGTAATTAACTATTGCAGGAAAAGCTCATTTTATTTGGTAGGAACTCGGCCAGTAGCAAAAATGAAGGGATTTGTAATTGAATTGAATTACTGTATACATTTGAATGACTAGTTTACCAACTATTTTTTAAAAAAAGAATAAATTAATTTAACTAAGTTATAATTAGGAAACATTGATGATTCATAACACTCTTCACAAATGTACTTTTTTTCATCTTTTCATCATGAAAAAAATGTGACATAAAAAAAGATTAAAAAATTTTATTTTACCTTAAAGTATTTTACAACTCTTCTTATAATTTATTTGACACAAATTTTGCAGTGAATCAGCAGCAAAAATACAAGATTTGCCATTTCATCTTTAAATCGGTCTATGATTTTAAGCAGCGTTATAGTATAAAGCTTCTTTTCATAAAGGGCATGTAAAAAAGAATAAAGTATTCAGACATTTATTGGGCAAAATTACTTGGTTAAATGTTAAGACATTTTAAAACATTTTTTGTATATTTATACGTTTTTAAATATTTCTTAAATGTTTAATTTTCTTTTTCGTTCTTTATGAAAAACCTTTAGGAATCTCTTAACTTTTTATTCCCCTCTTTCCCCCTATTTTCTATAATTTCAGTATTTAAAAAAAATTGTTGAAAAATTTATTTAACACTTAAATAAAATATATTCAAGAATTAATTTTAATATAAAAATTAGTATGCAAATGAAAAAATACATCAAAAAAAGGGATGAAAATAAGAGAGTCAAAAAACATTAACACAGAGTCTGCTCTGCAACTTGCATTTGAGAAATCAATACAAAGGGGAATGAGAAAAACTCTAGATTGAATTTTTATTCGCACGAAAATAAATTTATAAAAACATAAGTACTTGCTCTTTCAAAATACGATGCTTATAAATTGATTTACTGACTTTTCCTCCAAAGATTGAAAAAGTAATTTAGAAAACAGTTATTTTTAATTTAATTTACAAATAGAATAGCATTAAAATACATAAATTTAAAACATCAAATTTCAAAATATTGCAAAAGTGAGTAGAATACTAATCTCTTTTGCTCATTTACTGTGTAGAATCATTACCAAGATTCTATACAGTGAATATTTGAAAGGACTTTTGCTTTAATTCATATGTTAAAGTGCATAAAATAATTAATATATTTTCTCGAAACTTTATTTTAAAAAGATAAAAGATGCATTAATTTTCCAAAGTAAATTTCCTTGCTCTCCTGCAAAATTTTATTCGTTTTATATATATATATATATATCGTACATTATATTCAGTCTAATATTCATTCGATTTTTCTAAATTTATTCTTGTTTTTTATTTCGAATTTCCTTGTGTGTCAGATTTCAGTCTTTTAAATAGGGAGAGTTATTTTGGTCTTACTTCTTATAGATCGGGAGGACTTAACGGTTTTTTAATAGATCAGATTCCAAAATGCGTGTAGCTTCCGAAGTTTACAGTTACCTAATAGATGTTCTTATCTTGTTTTATAGATATTCTGCAGTTCCTTTCTTAGCAACCGCCTTATTTTCCTTTTGTAGACTTTTTCTTATAGCTTGTGTTTCGTTTCTCAATTACATTCGGTAACTAAGTAGAACTTGTACTACATTTCAAGTGATTCTGGTTCATTTTAATGCATTGTAGATTAATTTTTTTATTTGTATTATTGTACTTGTGCTAAAAATATAGTGTCAGATGATCGCGAAAGAGCTATAATACTGTATTCAAGAAATATGTAAGATAAACTGACCAAGGAAATGAATGAGTACCCCTTGTCAAATTAAACTAAAAAAAATGTGTCAAGATTAACTAAGCATTCATGGTTACAAATTTCTACCAAGGAACTTTCAAGTAGATCCAAGTAATGAGTCCTTCATTGTCTTGAGCTTTTGTTGTTGTTTCCAATCCCCTTGGAGCAGGAAAGCCAACACCAAGTCCACTTGACCTTTCTGCATAATAGTGTTGTAAGGGCGTACCCCTTGGGTGCCCTTCTCCTAGATTATCAGCGTGAGTTAGAGGTGTAGTAATAAACGAAGAACCAGAAGCTTCCATAATCTTAATATTACTTTATTAAGATCTTAACTTAAACCCCAATAACAGATTAGATAATAATATCATATGTGAAAGAATCTACGGTGGCTGAACACACAATATATAATACCGAAATAACGTAACCCGGACCACTATCAATAACTAACTCGCCTAAGCTCAATTTCAATGTAAACACAGATCCGAATATTAAAATGGTAACTCCTACCTTAATGTCCCACGAAACGGAAATCTATCTGATCCTAGCTGAGGTTGCGGTTCACTGGCGTAGAATAGTATCTACTTTGACACTACAGGCTCTCTGTCACGGGTAACCTCTCTTAACTGTCACTTAACTTCTCAGAATATTCTTCACATTTACAACACGGACTATCATAACACTCCCCAAAGGCCACCTCACTGACTCCAAACTTATTTAAAAGTTTCCTAAATTGCATCTTTCATTCACATTTTACTTCTCGGGTTGGTTGGAAAAGAATTGTCACATTTATTCTTGCCCCTAAGAACCCAAAAGGACATGTTAATGAAAAATCGCGTGAGCCCGTCACAGTGTCACACACCATGTCTTGCTCTTCATACAACTGTCATAGGGAAATGACCCAGCAGTCCAGAAGATGATAGGGAGAAGCAGGGAGAGATCAGGGACAGATAAAGAAAGACTTTACCCATTGCAGAAAAGTCATACTATTATACTATTTTTATTATGGGCCAAAGTTGAGAGATTCGAGTGAGTGTTTATTAATTTCGCATTCTAAAGAAACACGGTGGCTACAGGCGATGAACCTCCCAATTTTGAACCACGATCAAGTGATGACGATGATCCCTGAGCTGGCCACCACTCTCACAACTTTCACACCACCCCTACATGAGGATGTTGAGTCATGACAAATTTGTGACTTGCGGTCTTTACTCGGTTAATCTTTTCATTGGCATAGGAACTCGAAACCGTTACTCGACAAAAATTACCACAAGTCCGTGGCCATGACCACAAGGCTATCGTGGCCACATTGAGAGTTTTGAAACCCCATTACCCTTGTGCAGTGATTCTCAAACACTGAGCCTCGGCACTTTTGTGTGCCGATAAATTTTTTAAAGATTCTTAATTATACTCTGACTTAACATTATTAACCAAAAATTTAGGTATAAATAATTTGATTGGATGCGTAATCCATTTGTAATAACGGATATATCTGCACTAGAATTAACTTTAAATGAAGAGGAAGAACTAATTTTGCTTAGTAACAATTGAGATTTATTTTCAAAACTTTTGGAAGATCCAGTTAATTCATTTTGGATTAAAATTAGAGGCGATTATCTCATAAAAGCCTAAAAACCTTTGAAAATATTGTTACTATTTTCTCCGTCTTATTTCTGTGAATCCGTATTTTCAACATTAACAAAAATAAAAATGAAAAACACATTGAGACTATTTAAAAATGTATATGATGGAATGAGAGTGGCATTATCATTTTTACCATTAAATATAAAATAAATTATCAAAAATCATCAAGATCATATTTCGCATCAAATACATTCTTATAATTAATTTGTAATTAATTACTCAATAAACATTTTGCTGTCTTTTTAGAAATATTTTTTTATTTAACATTAAAAACTATTATCATAGACTATTTTACATAATGTGTGTTATAGATAAATAAAATTCTTTTACAATTATTTTATAATTAGTGTGCCGCTAAATTTTGAAATTGTTAAAAGTGTATCACAACAGAAAAAATATTGAAAATCACTGCCCTACGGTGATATTACTAAAACTACCAAAATATCAACGTGAAATGTTCTGCATTGTGAAATAAAATGTGTATAAAATAGCTTTCTAAGGGTTCATAATTTGAAATTTTTTGTTGAATTTCAAGTAGTGTTGCTGCTAAGCTGTCAGAAAATAAATGTTGCATTATAAACAAAAACATTTGTTTTTATATTCAAAATCCTTTAAAATAATATAAATTAAATAATAGATTATAAATTGCATAGCATTAACATGTATATATCAACTTTCTAATATAAGAAAATTTTGTATTAATAAATTTTAAGCACTGATGCATTGAATATAGACGCTTTATTGATTTTCATAAGCTGATAAAATAAATAAAAAAAATGTTTTTATCAACTTTGTAATGAAAAGAAGCAAGTTCTTTTTACGCCAAACAAAAAATAACTTTTAAAATCATATCTCTCGGATTTTAACTACTTAGGATAACCTAATATACAAAATTTGAAATCAAAACACATATACATAAATAGGAGATATATCAATCTAAGTAACTCTAAATATAATATTCACGTCAAAACATTACTAACAAAATGCAGATCAAAATATCCGTAATCTTTGTCTAGGTGTATTTTATGTTGCATTAAAAGCATGTTTTTGATTCATTTACACTTCTAAAACAGAAAATAAATGAATTATTAATGCTTCATTTCACTAGTGCTCAAAAATGAATAAATACTGAACTTCTCAAAAAAAATGTTTCTTTAATTTTGTTGAAGATCTGCATGTGCAATGGAGCTCCGAAAATACTTCAAGTCAAAACACTTCAAGCAAAAGAAACTGATGAATGCTATTTCTAAGCTTAGTTGGAGTTAAAAAATTCTAAATTTTTCCTTCTCTTATATATGAAATAAAAATGAGATGAAACAAATTTGATCATAAGCTGATGTCGGTAAATCGAAAAAGTATACATTTCATTCGAATCAATTTCATGACAAAGGATTAAAATAATTCGATTTTTACTGCTTTAAGACCTCTTCTGACTTCTTGAAGGGAGTTTTGCTAACTCAAGCTTCCTTCTAAAATATTGCAAAAAAAGTACCAAATATAAATCTTTCTCGCTGTCGTTTAGAGAAAGTTATTTATTTTTCCCTAGGCTAAAAGAGGGCGAACGATATTTTCTTCTAATAAGAACCACGAATGGAAGAGAAACTCAGATATGTGTCTTCTCAATATTTAATTAGGAGGTAGGGCTTCAAGAAAAATCTTGTTTTGCTTACAAATGTTTTAAAATTTAAGCAGTTCTACATACTAAAAATTCCTTTTCTTTCTTTCTTTTTTCTTTTTCAAACTGACATGTCTGTTGTAAAGATTATATATTGAAATAAATAAAGCATAAATAAATTTAAATGATTGCTGTATATTTTTGATGCATTAATATTAACATTCTTAAGTATATTTATATTTCCAACAAATACAGAATTACCAAATTGGAATAAACTCATATTGTATAAAAATGTATTTTTATTAAACTGAAATCTATTTACTTCATTGTGTTGCCCAGTAAGATGTAATTTTCAGAAAGATTAAATATATATGTTGTTTTGTAAATTTGCGAGGAAGAGAAAACAGCCAACGGTTCCAATCAATTCAATAACAAACTTATCAATGGACAAGGACAAACAAATGCCTAGAGAAAAATAAATTGACGTATATGAACTGAACTGAGGGGCGCAACAGTCCCTGAGGGCCAAGGCTTACTGTGCCTATCTCAGTTTACGTAACCTTGTGAGCTAGGGTGCAAGTGCAGATGTTTTGGTCAAGTGGTCAGTCAGACGTAAAACCCCAGTCTTTAGTTCCCAAACAACCTTGGTATTCATTTATTGACCCACTGAAGGGATGAAAGGCTGAATCGCGTGACATTGCCCAGCCCGGGATATGAACCCTGGACTTCTGGCGTGGAAGCGCAATACACTACCACTCAGATTTTACTCATATTTACTCAATCATATTCAAAATGTTTAAATTTTAGTACATTCTCTAGATAAATACATATAATTTATTTTTTGAAATACTTTTACTGATATAAGTTCATTACTTTTCTTCTCTAATTGCTTCGAAATTTTTTTAAAATATTATTGAAATTTCTTTTATAATTATGATTTTGGTAAAATTTAGAAATATTTTTAAATATTGTTATAGTTAAAAATATTAGTATTTATAGGTATTTATTCCTAAAAAAGTATTTATAAGGTAAGCTATTTTTTGAAAAAGTACTCCTAACGTGTTCGGATACCTTAATTAGAAAACTTCAAAAATATTCCATTTTGAATATTTATGGACTGAAAAGAAAAAAAAATACAGAAACACTAAAAATCAATTTTTTTATTATTTAATCATAGGGAAAACCTTATTTAAAAAGATATTTGTGATAAACGATCATGACAGGCGACAAAATAAATGTCATTGTTGCAACATTTCATCATGTTTACTATATCTTTTTGAAACTCCCCATAGTATAATAATAATAACAAACAAACAAAAAGTTATCAAGTGCCCCTTTAACTCCAAATATTTTCATCATTCATATTAATGAACTTTGTTTTTATCATGTTCTCATTTTCAATTCAATGCACATCCCTTGTGTAGATTTAGAATACAAAAATTCCATTGCGTATGCCAATTTTCCTTTTGGTTGTTTTATTTAAGTATTATTAAAAAAGGAAGAAAAAATTTTATGGAAGTTTATGGAAAGCTTTCGTTTTAGAAATAAAGTGCTGTTGCTTATATTTTATGTGAATGCTGATAGTCATAATGAGGAAATTCTCGGAAAAATTTATGTTTCTCTGAGGAGGACAAACAGTCTTAAATATTGGAAAAAGAAAATATTTTGATAAAGTAGCTTTGTAGTATTTGGAAAGAGCAAAAAATACAATATATATATATATATATATGTTGCTAAAATCCTTCTACCTTCTAAGAATTAAATTAAATGGCTTTTCACTAATATTAGAAAACTAATCAAAAATATTTAGAAGATAAGTTTCTGAAAAAGAAGATAGCATGAATGGGGTGATTCTGAAATTAATTTATAAGTTAATAATAAAAAATTTAACCACTTTTCGTCCGAACTTAGGAATTTATTTTCCTAATTGTACAGATCAGACTCAGAATATAATTATTCCCACCTCACGATTGCGCAGCAGCCACTATGAAAAAATTGCAATATTGTATTAAATTTCCTAAATTTTTTACTCTAAGTAATTTGAGGAAGAAACTTTAGAAAGATAATTTGACTAATATCATTGCACGGTGGTGAAATGTTTAGCGTAATATTGCGTTGATGAAATTAGCAACTAAAAGTGTGTTTAATGATAAAAGTGCTGCAACAGATTTTGCAATTTGTTTCTTGTTTCAAAAACTTTTGAAATTTCTTCAGCTTTTTTCAAGAACGTATTAAGCTTACCAATTTATCGAAGCCAGTCGTTTGTATGACAATTTGGAAAATTCTGTCATTATGTTCTTTATTCATTTTCTTCTTCCTCAACGGTTCGACAGCCCTGGGCCCACCCCTGACCTTCTCCAGAAGTTTTCTCCAGGCATCCCTACTTTTGGCAACTGTTTTCCAATTTTTGACCTTTAAAATTTGTAAGTGTTTTTCAACACAGTCAATCCATCTTAAGGTATCCGACTACGTTCAGAACCGTGATTTTGTAAAAGCGTATAAATGGATAATATTTAAGATATTTAGTGTTATTTAGATTAGAAAATGTATATAAATCTGTTTTAAGAATATTATTACAATAAAAAATTATTTAACTACAATATTTTGACAAAAAATGAACATACAATGACCCATTTTCAAAATATTCTCCTTTTATGAAAAAGGGGGGCTTCTATTATAATAATATTTTGCCTGTAAAAGCTCAGAACTCTGTACAGAGGCTCAACTAGAATTTTTGAAATATATAACTTAGAAGTGGGTTTATCCATATTTTACGACAACAGAGGGGATAACTTTTAAGAGAAAAACGCCAATCATTATTTCAATTGAATGTAACTCTGAAAATAATGTGAATTTTTCAAAAATCATAGTTGAGCCTCTGTACAGAGATCTGATCTATATGCAGGCAAAATATTATTATAATAGAAGCATTTTTCACAAAAGGAGAACATTTTGGAAAAACGTTATTATAAGGTAATTTTTTGCCAAAATATTGTATTTAAATAATTATTTTTGTCAAAATGTCCTTAAAACAATTTTATACTTGTATTCTAATCTAAGTGACTCTAAATATCATGAAAATGATCCATTTATGCGTTTTTAATATCATGGTTCCGAACGTAGTCGGATACCTTAACTGGGGTCTGCCCCGAGGTTTATTTCCCATGGGCTTTGCCAGAAAGATTTTCTTGCAGCAACGATTTTCATTCATTCACTTAATACATCAGTTTCTTTATAATTTGCTTATTGAAAGTTTTATGATTGTCTGTTTCGAGGAAAGGTCTGATAATGATACCTAGTACTTTCACTGTCAGGATCAGAGATTTCGATTAGTTATTTATTGTTTATCAACGTCTCACTATGGGGGTAAACATCGAACTTTTGAATTACGCTCAAGTTCCGAATACAGCACCTGAACTGGCACTCCATTCTCCAAACAACCATATCATAAGGAGAACTTTGTTTCGACAGATTTATCATGAATTAGCCCCTCTATAAGGAGAATCTTTACGGTATCCGACTACGTTTGGAACCGTGATTTTGCAAAAGCGTATAAATAGATAATTTTCAAGTTATTTAGTGTCACTCAGATTAGAATACGTGCATAAAATTGTTCTAAGGACATTTTGACAAAAAACAATTATTTAAATACAATATTTTTGGCAAAAATTAACTTAGAATAATCTTTTCAAAAATGTTCTCCTTTTGTGAAAAATGCTTCTATTGTAATAATATTTTGCCTGTCTATAGCAAACCTTTCTACAGAGCTCAACTAAATTTTTGAAATATATAATGAACTTAAATTGGGTTTATCCATATTTTTACGACAATAGAGGGGAGCAATTTTAATTAAAAACATAGATAATTATTTCAGTGGGTGCTTGGTAACTCACCAGAAAATCATGTGAATTTTTCAAAATTTCTAGTTGAGACTCTGTAAGAAGTCTGAGGCTACATACAGGCAAATATTATTATAATAAAATGTTTTCACAAAGGGAGAACATTTTTGAAAAAAAAGATTATTCTAATTTATTTTTTCGCCAAAATGTATTTAAATATATATTTTTTTTTGTCAAAATGTCCTTAAAACAATTTTATACATGTATTCTAATCTGAGTGACACTAAATATCATGAAAATTATCCATTTATGTGCTTTTTAAAATCACGGTTTCGAACGTAGTCGGATACCTTAATCGTACCAGGACCCGATATAACGAATCGACTGTAGCAACGCAGCCCATGAATTCGCGATCAAAAACATTCGAGTACTGCAGCAACATAAGAATCAACAGAATTGAGTATAAGCGAAATAAATGAAACAATAATATAAATCAAAGCGAACTTCACGTGCTCTAAACAATGAAAGCATTATTTCAGGAAAAAAACTAAACAGGATTCCATTCGTTAAAAGAAATTATTTAATAATTAAAAACTATATATGAAGTATTAAAAGTACAATCACCTTTATAATATACAGACACTTGTTTTCTAAATCTGCATTCAATCGGTACGGTGGCTCTTTTTCAGTTCCTTTACTATTAGCTCACACTCTCTGTATATTTATTTTTATCTTGGTGGAATTTTCAATCATTAATAAAATACATTTTAAAGCGCTCAATTGAGCTGAAATTTTTTTACATAGTTATTTTGGATGACAATACAGTAATTTAATTATAATTAATAAAAATTAATTGATTAAAACTAATTATTCAAAGAATTACAAATACAGCCACGTTGGCATCATTTTTGGCGACGTGTCAAAACTTGAAAAGGTTTGTTTCTCACATATTAAAGCTCTCATTTGAGCTGAAATTTTCTATACCGTATTGTTTTGGAATTTATGCGACCATTTAATTATAGGTATTAATTAAAATTAATTGACTGAAACTAATTATTTAAAGAATTACGCCATGACACGTTGGTTTCATTTTTATGACGGGTCAAAACTTTAAAAGATTTTTTTTCTCTCACGTTTTAAAGCATTCAGTTGAATTAAAAAAAAATTTTCATGATTGTTTTGGATAACAATACAATACTTTAATGGTAATTAATAAAAATTAATTACCACTTAATGTTGTGATTCTGCCCTATGTATATATATATTTATGTTAATTGTAACTATTTAATAAAAAGTTGCTAAAATAAAATTTCTTTGTTGATCTAAGTAAGAATTGACTTTTTTGCTATATTACTTGTTGTTTATTGTTCTTTAAATTATGAGAGGAGCAATAATTTGACTAATAACATCTACACTAGTGGGAAAAAAGTCCCAACATAAAGAAAGTGAAGCACTAGATAAATGAAACTTGGTAGGCGTGTTCATAGATCTGACAGATAACTTTGATTCAAATTTCACGTTAGACTTATAAATGTAGCTCTAGTAGATCCACTTTAAATATGCGAATTAGGTGTACATTAAATGCGTGCTGTAAAGTTTATGATCAGTATTATTGAATTTAATTATCATTGAAATTTGACGTAGTGAGTCATTGTCAGTCAAGAATTCCATTTTAAAAAGAAGTTGAAGCCATTATCAGCAGCTCACTGAGTTTGAACGAAGTCGTATAGGTCTAAGAAAAGGTGGATTTTCTGTCCACGATATTGCAGAAAGACTTGGTAGGAAAGCATTCATTGTGCGTCATTGTTCACAGCAGTAGTCTTGGGAAGCCACTATCTGAAGAAAACCGGGGTCCAACTATGCAGGGTCACTAGTCACAGAAAAGACAGCCGTATTCGTCGCATGGCTGTAGAGCATCGTAGTGCATGTGTAGGAGAAATTGTAGATTTTGTTTGCACCAGAGTGACTTAGTGAACTGTAAAAAATGGATTGTTCCAGGAATAGCACCAATCAGACTCCCTGTAGCGCTCATCTGATTAGCTCCAAATCACTAACATCAGCGACTTCGGTGTTGTCACACTAGCGCTGACTGAAGGGCGAAATAATGATGTGTTATGTTCCTTGATGAGAGCTGTTTTTGTCTTGGTGCCAGTGATATCAAAAGGCCAGGTCAGCAATCTTTAACGAACCTTTGTGGTCTGTAAGCAACCTTTCCACGACCTTGACACACTTGGAATATCCCGGTCTGGGATGCAATTTTCTTTGATAGCAGGAGTGCTGTTGGTTTTATTTCACGCACTCTAATTGCAAACTTGTACGTCAGTCTAATGATTCAAACTGTTGTACTGCCATTTATGAACATTATTCAGGGGAGTGCTTTCCAACAGGATAACGTGCATCCTCATGCCTCTGTTGTAACCCAACATGCTCTATAGAGTGTCAACGAGTTGCCTTGGACTTGCTGAATCACCAGATATTTTTCCAATCCAGCATGAATGGAACAAATAGACGGCAATTCCAACTTCATCCACAACCAGAATTAAACGCCCTTATACCGACCGACCAAGTGCAACAAATATGTAATTCCATCCCACTAAGTGATATCCGGTAAGACGCATTGCATACACGTTTTCTTGCTTGTATTCAAAAGTCTGGTGGTTACACTGGTTATTAATGTGAATCATTTCACATTTGAAATGGCTCTTCTTCCGCTTACATTAACCAGTAATCTTGACACATTAATAAATTGCACATGTTACCTAAACAAATGTATTGCCACTCAATTTCATTAATCTGTAATAATTTTTTGCTGTTGGATTTTTTCCCCAGTGTATTTCTGATGAAGCCCTCGACACAATCTATATAGCATTTATGAGATTAACAAACATAAGAAGGAATTTCTGTATCTAATGAATCGTTACTTGTCATCTGAGAAAAGCTAATTGCGTTCCACTTTTAAATTTTTTCCTTCATTCAATTAGGAATTACTACTATGCAATTACTACTTGTACCTATTATGCGGTTTCATTCTCCTATTTAAAGCTGCACTGACACAGAATAAAATCATTCTCCACCTCATGTTTGTGCAGCGGCCGGTATTCAAAATTATATTAAATTCTCTTCATGTATTATTTCATGAAATGTTGAATGAGTGAGTGAATATTAACGTCGCACTGTTCAGCTACACGAGGACTTTTGGAGACGGACCACGTAATTTTGAACCATGGTCAAGTTCATGAAATGTTAAGAGAGGCCTTAGAAAGATAATGTAACTGATATCATCGCGTGATAGTAAAATATTTAGCACAAAAATGCATCAATCACACACAGAACAAAGACTAACATGGGAGTTTTATTACAAAGGGACTGCAAAAGATTTTATGCACATTTAAATATTCATTTTACCTCAGCAATAAATTATATTTAACAATACATCGAAAACATTCTTTTGAGCGATCATCTGAATTGTTAAACATTGAAGAAATCATAAAGGGGAGTATAAATATTTCGTATTATATTTAGAACATCTTAAATAAGCAGTGTAGTTAGCAGTTTCTACTCGACCCACAGCTCTAGCGACAACAAAATCGGTAATGGCCCATGCCAGATTGGAACGAACCAAAATTCATATTAAGGTTGAGGAGGAGAAGAATCAACTGTATGTGTGTGGCATTGCAAAACTTTATTTAATCTAATTATAATATCGAAAGGGGGAAGACAATGGCAGCGAAACGAACCTAATAATAATAAAAGAAACACTTAACTTTCAAACGATGATTTCGAGTCATAGCCACACAGACTCAAACACCAGAATAATAAGTCTAATCACCCAACTACGCGTAGCTTCACGAGATGTATTCTAACTTACCAATTCTAATTTCAAATAAAGTATAATCTTCAATTTAATATTACGTCTTACAATCGCATAAATATCTCCTTACAATGATAATTTGAGCATCCTCCAAAAATATTACACATAAAAGAATCAAAATGTGTTTATTATTGTATCAAAAATATTCTAAAACAAGCTTTTAAATAATTTACAAGGAATTTGTTAATAAAATAATTTTAATCAAATATCTTTATAACGTTTGATGATATATTGTGAATATAGCCAAGAATTAATTATAGAAAGAATTAATAAAAGTCGCAAATGAGAAGAATAGCATTGTTTATACAATTATTTTATTATTAACTCAGTATTGAAACATCCAGAACAAAATCGAATGATTCCTGATGAAATGACTCCCAAGCTAATTAAATTCCCTAATTAAACAAATTGAAAGCAACAGTTCATAAAAAATAGCGAATTCTTATTAGAATATCAGTAATTGCGTAGACTGTGGGGAAAAATTTAGGCATGCATTGAGGTAAATCTTCGAAACGGTGCAAGGGAACTAAAATTGCGTTTAGAGAGCTGACCTAGTTAATCAGCTTCGTTTTTTCGTTCTTCATATAACCAATTATTTTCTCAATTAATTTTTCTTCAGTTTACCATACATAACACAGCTTCTTGGAAAGAAAAATGCATTTTTCTATAAGGATAAAAGCAATGGAAAAGTAGAACCAATCTATCAGGATAGAAAAGATGGATGGGAGTGAGTTGAATTATTATCCCAGTTCGACAATAATACATTGATCGAACTTAGTGGGGGGAAAAGTTTTTTGTTATTAACACAAATCTTCTTCTGCAATACTTCCTGATTTTTTCATCCTTACAATACAATCTTAAGACTTTCTACTGTTTTTATTTTATTCGATTTTTTGTCCTTTATATTTAATATGAATATTAATAAATAATATCTAAATATGATTGTATTAACTTTTATAACATTATACATTTCGATACAAACAATTCTAGTTAATAAGTTACTTTTGCCAACTTGTTTCATTGATATTGAAATTATATTCTTGAAAAGACGAGACCTTCTGAGTAGTAAATATGGAAGCTCTTATTTTAAAGTTTCTGTATCAAGATTATTTTTCAATCAAAATACATAGACTCTATTTGAAATTATTATAACTCTTAAAATACGAAAAGTTCATAATAAATATAAAGTATAGTTCATAAAGTCTAAAAATCTCAACTATATCGAGTCTATAAAAATAAAACAGAATTCGTTCTCGAATGTTACATTTTAGGAAATCTGACGAATTGAAATTCTCCCTAAAGTTATAACCTTCCATTAAGTCCTAAGCTATCCCATTTTTTTTTTATTTCTTCATCAAAGTAAATTTGGAAAGTGCCAAAAGTAACTGGATCATATATAAATTGCTGGTTATTTTCTTATTCATATGGAAGAATATTATAGTCAAAAAAACCATAATGAGGAGGAAGTGTGAGCAGATCCTGTTGGTTAAATAGACTGGAATACTTTGGGAGTTCAAAAGTAGAAGTCTGTCTTTGCTCCTTTGTCTACAGGATTTAGCTGAGCATAATGAAACGGTCTTTGCACCATCTCTAATGGATCCCATCCTATGTAATGAGGTCGCTCCTACTAGACTGGCCAAAAAAGTAGTGAGCACAAAACGGCTACTCGTACTCTTACTTATATCAAGAACCATATCTAAACTCAATTTAATACGGCGTATTACACCTATGTACCAATGGTACACAGGAACATCCCCTGACTCTGCTGGAAATCATATTTTACCGTAGCTAACAGATTGCTCTGGTTAGACTAACAACTAGCCACTTTAAATGCCTTGCCTTTGTAATAGTGGCAGAAAATACACCCAACTTGTAAAAAATGCTATGACCATCCAGCTTCATTAAATCACATGCTGGGGTGCATCGGACTTTCTAAGTGGGCCTTAACATTCGATCCCCTTATAATAATAGATTTTTTGGCTTTCAACAACTTTCTGGAGCTGATCTGACATATGTTAAATCTTTCGAGGATAAGCAACAACAACATAGAATATTATACTTAATGAATTGTCTAATATAATTTGTATATATATTTTGAAAATTAAACACAGAAATTGTTCTTTAACGTCTCAAGCAACGCGAGAGTTTTTGACGATGGACCTCATAACTTTAAACCATATTTAAACGCGCGCACGCGACGAGAGCGGTATTTAAGACGGCAACCCACTCCCCACTGCAACATGAGGAAACGGAGCCTCGAAATATTTTAACATACATCAGCTCCTCTACATGTCAGGTATTTAGTGTACTATGTTACAAAAGAGTTAGCCATAACTTAGTGTGACCATTATTCACACCTAACGCGATCATTTGATAGAAAATGTTCACATATACACAAAATAAAATTACTTTAAAAGTCTTAATTAGTCTACATTTTTGGAAATTTCTTGAATTTTTTTTTAATGTTTTTAAAGGTATGTAAGAGAAATTTGGTGGCCTGCGACAACATTGTAATCATGGCAAATCATGGTGATCAATATGGTTACTGTCGAGTCATATATTCGAATATTGGTGTCATAAAAAACAGGCAGTATAGAGGGAATAATTCAATAGCCTATGGAAGGCTGAACGTCCCTATGGAGGTGTTAAATCTGTATCGGCTCAAAATTCTCAAGTTGGTATGTGCAATTTTGAAGAAAGAGTGTCAGGTTAGACGTATATATATATATATCATATATATATGAATATATATAATTAAAAATCCTAAATTAAATTTTCACACAAATCTATGAACGCAAAACATTAAATGGCAATATTGCGAGACTGTATATGTAAAAAAAGATAAAATAATATAATAACTGTTAACTTTAGTAACTGAGGTTGTAGAAGTAAACATAGTTTAGAGCCAGCCAACCTTCCTCTATATTTTCCTATGCAACTAAGCAATCTCTAGGAAATATTTAACGCACAAGTTTCATCGAGCTACTCGCACTACCAATAAAATTTTAGTTCAAATCACTACTATTTTTAGTGGCTGCTTCTTAAAAGATTTTAAATACAAATCGACTCTAGATGGGATGCATTCAATTTTTTTAAATAAACACAAACATCTTGAAAAAGACTTCACTTTCAGCTTTGTTAAACAGGAAACAAGCGAAAGAGCTTCTGATCTTTAAGAGACGTGAAACAATATTCATAAGCATGATTTAAAATAGTTGCTTTGATTGTTTTTAAGAGGATCTCTCTTTCTTTTGTTTTCTTGTACTTTTGAAGGTTTCATTTTATTTAACTACTAACATTTTTCATACTTATAAAGCTTTTTTCTTATATAATGTTCAGTTCTTTTTAACTGAAAAGAGGAAAAAACTCAATTCTATGCATCATCATAAAATATGAATCTATGTTCTAAAATGTTCTCAAAGAAAAAGAATACAATACTATTTTTAAGTTAAAGTGAAGCTTAAATATAATTTTTTTTATTGTACAGTGAAACACTCATGGAAGGAGACAGCTTTTTTTTTTCTTGCAGTTGTTTTTCATGTAAAATAAAAGGAAAATCTCTTCTTAAAATAAGACTGATAACAAATGTTTGACTTCTGCTGTATTCTGAAGCTAAACCTCTTTTATTAGCTTGAAGGGTATTTTACTTTTGTATCTCGTCTTTCTTTACGAAACAGCACAAAAAATGTACGGCATAAACGTTTTTCTCTTTGCTGAAACGGACCGAAAGTTATTTGTTTTGCTTCAGGCCATAACAGAAGCTTGAGAACGTTTTAAAATGAAGCAGACGATTGAATATTTTTTAAAAAAACTAGTTTTTCCCAAGGTATAGTTGCCATATCGAATTTCAGTGTAATTTAATAAAAACATAAAACTATCAAGCACATTCTTATTTAAAATTACTCTCCTCAGCAATAAATTTTTTTCCTCATCTGTAGCACTCAAAGACTGCTGCTTTATTTTTACTATAATGTTTATCAGAAGAACTATAAAAAAAAATTTGTGAGCTGCGATCAGGGGATAATTCATTCAGTGCTTAAAGACGCAAACTGAACAACCTGTGAAGTATAAGTTAAAAAGGGGGATTGCCTCCTGAATATTCCAAAGTGTTCTCCACAAAGTAACTGGTTTATTTCTATATAAATAAATGATATTTATGGAACACGAGGAATTTAAAATAAAAATGTTACTTTTAAAAAATTGTAAACTTTGATTACTTTTTCTTCTTCAATGGCGCAACAGCCTTGGGTGAGCCCTGGCTTTCTCCAGGAGTCTTTTCCAGGCATATCTACTTTTGCAACTGTTTTCCAGTTTTTAATCTTTAAAATATTTACATCTTTCGATACAATCAACCCATCTTAGCGGGGGTCTGCCCTAAAGCTCTATTACCAATAGACTTTGCCAGAAAGATTTGCTTGTAGCAACGATCTTCATCATTCTAGCCAGATGACCAGCCCATTTAAGTCTCCGTAATTTGACGAATTTTACAATATCGGGTTGTTTGTAAATTTTATAGAGTTCTAAATAAGATCTCGTCCATGATCCTTTTACTCGGACCCCACCAAGAATGCAACGTAAGATCTTTCTCTGGAAAATTCCCAAAACTTCCTCATCACGTAAAGTCAATGCCCGAGTCTCTGATGCACAAATGAGGACAGATTTTATAAGACTTTCGTAAAGAAGCAAATTAGTTCGTAGAAAGATAGATTTTAAATAACTCTTCAGGGCATAAAAACATTGATTTCCAGCAATGATTTTTTATAAATCTCTGAGGTTAACTTATTTTTATTATTTATCTCCGTTCTCAAGTTAGTAACACTACTAACTTTTTCAAATTTATAATTGTCAATTTCTATATAACTGAGCTATAAGTCAGACTTTACACAAGGAAAATATTGAGTTTTATTTTCGTTTATATATGTTAATTCTCTTACACTTTGTCCTAATGCAACAAATGCTTGTTTGAGAGCTGGTGGGGTTCGGGAAATAATGTCAGTGTCATCAGCATAAGCCAGTATTTGAATTGACTTATTAAGGTATCCGACTACGTTCGGAACCGTGATTTTACAAAAGCGTGAAAATGGAAAATATTTATGATATTTAGTGTCACTTAGATTAGAATACATGTATAAAATTGTTGTAAGGACATTATGACAAAATTATTTAAATACAATATTTTGGCAAAATTAACTAGAATAACCTTTTTTCCAAATGTTCTCCTTTTGTAAAAAATGCTTCTATTGTATTAATATTTTGCCTGTATTCAGCTCAGAACTCTGTACAGAGGCTCAACTAGAATTTTGAAATGCATAACTTGGAAGTCGGTTTATCCATGTTTTACGAAAACAGAAGGGAGAAATTTTAAGAAAATACGCTGATAATTATTTCAAATGGTTATAACTCTGAAAATAATTTAGATTTTTCAAAAATCCTAGTTGAGACTCTGTACAGAGGTCTGAGCTATATACAGGCAAAATATTAATACAATAGAAGCTACAAAAGAAGAACATTTGAAAGGTTATTCTAGTTCATTTTCAAAATATTGTATTTAAATAATTTTTGTCATAATGTCCTTAAAACAATTTTATACATGTATTCTAATCTAAGTGACACTAAATATCATGAAAATTATACATTTATGCGCTTTTTTAAAATCATGGTTCCGAACGTAATCGGATACCTTAACAGTATTTCACGTTGAGTACTAGCATTGCAATTTTTGGGTGGAAAATTAAATCCTTGTAAAAATAAATTTGTCCTACCATGTGATATAACGTATCTTAATTATTAATTTGCTACTTTGCAGTTATTAATAAAATTCTGTTGTTATACACTGAAATGCATTTGTAAATCATTGATTGTCGACTTTTTCAAGTTAATACGTAGAACTCTTTTTTTTTCTCAAAATCTAGACTACTAGCGACACGAAGACATGCAACATAAAATGATAAATGATCTGTGCTTCCAAATTATTGGCTTTTTATTTATTAGTAATTAGCTACGGGGGAGTGTTTCACTTTGTTGGGAATTGTGCCAGTCAAAAATGGCGTGATTAACGATTTAATAACTGAGTTAAAAAAAATAGTTCCAGTGTACCGAAATTAAACAAAATATGTTGACAGAAAGAAATCATAATTAGGAAACTTTGGGAATTTAAAGCACTCGCGATAAAAATTGATTTATTTTCTTTCCTTTACCAAAACAAGATAAAATATTAGAGAAAATATGAGAGAAAAAATTAAATATTGATTCTTGCTTTATTATTATATTTGTTATACAATGAACACCTTTTTTTAAGAAATTCAAGTAAAATTTTTAAGAAATGGAAATAATAGTACTACGTTTATTATTTATTCGTTTCAATCAGTCATTATTATTTTTGTCCGCATTTTTATCAGTATTACAAAATAAAACGGCCTTTTTAATTGGTATACAAGAAAGATCAATGGCTTACAAAATACATGGAAATTCTTTCAATATAAATTTTTAAAAAAACTACTTTTAAACTTTTTAATATATCTTATCTAGACAGTATTCTTTTTAATTTATTTTCCTTAAATATTTCTTTTTAAAAATATATGAGGTTTGGTT
This sequence comes from Trichonephila inaurata madagascariensis, assembly GCA_019973955.1. Taxonomy (NCBI): domain Eukaryota; kingdom Metazoa; phylum Arthropoda; class Arachnida; order Araneae; family Nephilidae; genus Trichonephila; species Trichonephila inaurata. The sequence continues at coordinate 65,338 of BMAV01025860.1, forward strand.
TTACTTTCTAAACTAAAGGGGTTTGAAAATTTGTTTTTGAAATTTCTTGAACATCAATTTTTTAGAACAGCAATTTTCTTTAAATTTTGATGAAAGGAAATTATACATCAATATCTTACCGTTCAAAATGTTGATTACCGGTTGAATCAAAATTAGTGTGACCAATTTTAAAAGCGTATAACTATGAATGGTACATTTTTATCGCTTTGCTGCCAGTTATATTTTTAAAATAAAACCTTCAAATTACCATTCTAACTATTTTTGTTAGTGGGGATCAATTATAGCTTAGAAATTACATCCTCAAACCCGAAACGAAATTTTAAAGCTTTTGAAGTATGTTTGCTCAAATTCTGTTATAAATAAAGCATTTAAAAATCAGAAAAGACCTTTTGCGAATGGATTACTATCTAAACTTTGAAAAGAAATAAAATTTGGCTGGAAAGCTAAAACTCCAGGAAAAAGATGTGGACGAAAGGAAGTCCTTAAGAAAAAAGAAAAATAGAAGTTGAAAAGACTTCTTGCCGTAGAAAATCCTCTGCTTCAAAGAACTTCAGCAAAGAAACTACAGATATCGCAATCGACAATTTGTCGTCAGATAAAGAAAATAGGATATAAAAAGGTGAATAAACAAGTCTGTCTTTAAAAATCTGTTAAGACCGCAGAAAAACGAAGAAAATCTTCTTGGCCTCTGTATTTAATGTTACGCAAAGGTAGATACAAAGCATGGATAACTTTAGAGGAAGCATTGTTTCATTTGTCATTCACAACCGGCAAAACGAAGATACAATATCACGCAAAAAACGTCGCAAAGACGCAGCTGTTTTTCAAAATGCGAGTCGGCTGTCAGGTGTTATGGTACGGATGGCAATGTCTTCTCAAGGCTTAACAAAACCATTTTTTTTTTTGTAGAACCAAAGGCTTAAATTGATGCTAAATACTATCAGAATAAAGTTTTGAAACACTTGATCAATAAAAGTAAACGTCTTTGTTCTCAAGGAAACTTTGTTTTTCACCAAGATTTTGCACCAAGTCGTGCTGCAAAATCAACTATAAAATAGCTGAAAGATTAAAAGATAAATTTTCTGCCTTCTGAGAAATGGCTCCATTGATTGTGTTCATTGTGATTATTTTGTAACAGGGCTTTATCTCGCCTTCTAAACTAATCCTCTTGGGAAATCTTTGGGGCCAGAATAGCATTTCAATCCAACCTTCTCAAGAAGAAAACGCGATATGCAGATTAGTGAATGATTATATATATTGGAGCTTTTGCATTCGCGAGGATGTGGACTGGAGACCGAAGAGTATTATAGGAGCCATATAGAAGTCGGTTAGAAGCCAGAAAGTTGCATAGAAGCTTTATCAAATCGAACAATATATATAAAAGATTAATATTAAAGGAATTAAATACAAGAGGGAGACATAAGGCTTGGTTGCTGATCGCCTTGATATATCAAGAGATTGATTATTTAAGTTTAATTATAGAGCGGACTCTAGCTAGTTAAGGAATCTTCTATTGATAAAGATTCGGAGACTAAATTATCACAAAGATAGTGAGTAGGATTTCTGGCGCTATTTTAACTTAGTATAGATAATTACGTCGTATCATTCCTGATCTGATTTTCCTAGTAAGACTTGTGTTGCATTGATTAATATATATTGAGATAATAATAAACTAAATTTGTTATGAAAGGTTCGAGTGGTCAATCATTTATCCCTACAAATCTAGGTCACGTGGATGAAGAGATGATATCCCCGGGCAGGGAGGTATCACAATTTTCTATGGGGATACTTAAAAAAAACAATTAAACAAATGTAAAGTAAGAACACTCCAAGGGTTTCAAAAAGCAATCCAAGAGGAAGTTAGAAAAATCCCCTCCAAAATGGTCAAAAAGTTCTTTTGACCGAAACGTTTACGCAGAGTGTACTAAGGCAGCGTTTCTCAAACTGTGGGGCACACACCCCTAGAGGGACGCGAGCATATTAAAAAGTCGAAAACAAAAATTATTAATTTACTGAAAGTAAACAAACAAAATACATTCTAACATTATAAAATATGAAACACACTATTTCACTTCCCTCATAAATGTATCAGTAACGCACAATGTATTTTATAATAAATTTAAGGTATCTGACTCTACGTTGGGAACCATGATTTTAAAAAAGCACATAAATGTATAATTTTCATGATATTTAGAGTCACTTAGATTAGAATACATGTATAAAATTGTTTTAAGGACATTATGACAAAAAAATTATTTAAATGCAATATTTTGGCAAAAAATGAACTTAGAATAACCTTTCTTCAAAATGTTCTCCTTTTGTAAAAAATGCTTCTATTGTATTAATATTTTGCCTGTATATAGCTCAGACCTCTGTACAGAGGCTCAACTAGAATTTCTGAAACGCATAACTTGGAAGTCGGTTTATCCATGTTCTACAAAAACAGAAGGGAGAAATTTTAAGAAAATACGCCGATAATTATTTCAAATGGTTGTAACTCTGAAAATAATGTGAATTTTTCAAAATTCATAGTTGAGCCTCTGTACAGAGGTATGAGCTATATACAGGCAAAATATTAATACAATAGAGGCATTTTTTACAAAAAGAGAACATTTGGAATAAAGGTTATTCTAAGTTAATTTTTTGCGAAAATATTGTATTTGAATAATTTGTTTTGTCATAATGTCCTTAAAACAATTTTATACATGTATTCTAATCTAAGTGACACTAAATATTATGAAAATTATACATTTATGTGCTTCTTTCAAATCATGGTTCCGAACGTAGTCGGATACCTTAACAATACTAAATTAAGAAAAAAAATTAATACAAAAAAAAATACAAATTAATACAAATTAAAAAATTATATACAAAAACTAATACTTATCTTGATAATTTGTACGGTAATTATAATCCTTTTTTTATGATTAGCACTGTTGTGCAATAATGCACCAATTAATAAAATGGCAATTATTCTGTCAAAAACGACATTGTTAATGCAACAATATAAGCATTCCAACACTGAGGAGTGTTTTTGTGTTTGGCTATTTGAATTATTGTTTCTGAGGACTACGAATCTTTATGAAACTGTGATTAATACACTATTTTTAATTTGTGATTTATATTGATTAAATTTGTGGATTGAGAAGATGGGTTGCGGATTTCTCAAGAGGCTGATTTACAACATGTAAGAAAATGCAAAGGCATTTTGTGAACAATATTTCAGTACATTATATCCATTTGGATGCAATAAATATTTTAATTTATTGTTTGAAGTAAGGATGTGTATGACTTCGTTTATAAATATTGTGAAAACTTAGGGATTTATTAAACGGATTTTAGAACTTTTCTGAACTACAAGACAGCTAACTATTTATAATTTATTTTTGAAAATTAGAAAGATGTGTCAATTTCCTGAAAGTAAAACAATTATGGTTGAATTTTGTAAGAACACGAGGAAAAAGATAGATTTTATAACTAAAGTATAGTATAAAATCACGTGAATGAAAAAATAATGTCTGCAATTTTTCAGAATCACTTAAAAAACGCTGAAAATGAAGTAAAATTGAGGATGATATTAGATTATACAGCTCTTATTTGTCTAACTTTAAAAATAATTTTTTATTTAATTGCGTATGAAGGCTAAAATTAATTTTAAGAAAATAATTTTCTTGAAATCTATAAGGCATTTAAATGTTTTTATATTGAGACATTTTCAAATAGAGGAAAGCGTTTTTTTTCACAATTGTTCTTCTCAATAGCACACAATGAACAAAGCTCGATGTAAATTTGAATTTTAAATAGTAAAATAAAATTTATTTTTTCTATATTTCTCAAAACCAAAAAGCTGTGATTTGTAAGTAAGGTTCCCCAAGTAAAATGTATTGCATAATAAAACAAAATTTTAAGATACAAGGACAATGTATTACTAAATTAACAGTGTCAAATTCAGTACTAAAAGTAGTAAACAATGCAGAACTTACAGTAAAAACGCAGTACTGACAGTACTAAATTAATAGTACTATATACAGTAATAATAGTACAGAAGTAACTGCTATATACAGTATTTATAGTTCAAGTAATAATTATACCAAATGCTAAGTACATAATGACAGTACACTTCTATAAACAGTACTAAATTAAAGTACTTTTTAAAGGTATTTATTAAACGTAACTAGATCCATTGTAGAGAAGTTCGTCTTTGCATATGTTAAGAAGTTCTGTCTCATACTAAACAAAAAAATGACGAATTATACTTGCGCCGCTTTTATCAAGTTCGGATGCCTGACGAGATTTTTTCCCTTGCAGCTACTACAACTTGAAGAAACGACCCCCTCCACAACCCGTATCGAGATCACGACCGTGGGAGACCTCTACGCTTACCTGGAGGCCGAAAAATGCGCTACGTGAGAGCCAAAAGCGCAGCAACGAGCGCCTCAATGGGAAGCGAATGTTATATGTAATAAAGGAAAAGCCCTTTCACTTCGATTTCCATTGAGGAGCTAAGTTGTTGCATTTGGTTTCACGAAGTAATAAAGCGCTCTTTTACTGGCATGAAATACATTTAAGACATGCAAGTATCAGATCATGGCAAACCCGGTTTGAACATCAAGAGGGCTGTGATGTAAGAAAATGTATTCTCATCGCAACCCGGTATGGAACATCAAGAGAGCTGTGATATAAAAAATGTAATTTCATTGCAACTAGGTATGGAACATCTAGAGGGCTGTGATATAAAAAATGTAATCTCATTGCAACCTGATATGGAACATTAAGAGGGCTGCGATATGAAAAGTGCTATCTCATCGCAACCCGGTATGAAACATCTAGAAGGTTGTGATATAAAACCTTTAAGCTCATCGCAATCCCGGTCAGAATATCAAGAAGGCTGTGATATACAAAATGTAATCTCATTGCAGTCGGAATGGAACATCAAGAGTTCTGTGATATAAAAACTGTAATATCATCGCAACCCGATATGGGGCATCAAGAGGGCTGTGGTATAAAAACTGTTATCTCATCGCATCCCGATATGGAACATCAAGAGGCTGTGATAAAAAAAGGAATCACTTTGTAGCAAGATATGGAACATTAACAGGGCTGCGATATGAAAAAAGTAATCTCATTGCAGTCCGGTATGGAACATCAAGAGTTCTGTGATATAAAAACTGTAATATCATCGCAACCCGATATGGGGCATCAAGAGGGCTGTGGTATAAAAACTGTAATCTCATCGCATCCCGATATGGAACATCAAGAGGCTGTGATATAAAAAAAAGGAATCTCATTGTAACACGATATGGAACATTAAGAGGGCTGCGATATGAAAAATGTAATTTCATCGCAACCCGGTATGGAATATCAATAAGGCTGTGATATAAAAGATGCAATCTCATCGCAACCCGGTATGAAGCATTAAGAGGGCTGGGATACAAAAATTGTAATCTCACTGCGTCTAAGTTTAATAATTCAATGCATCCGTTTCACAGAAATATCGCTTTGTAGCTTGGAAAAAGCATAACTTTTTCATCGAACATCACGGAAGTACATAAATAATCGCTTAGAGCTGGCATGTCAAACTCGTATGCTATTGTGGGTCACATGATCTATTTTGTATTAAGTTGGTTTTTTAATGTTCAAAAAATTAATAAAATACGGTTTTTAGAGAGAATGATTGTATTATGTATTTATTAGACTCAAAATTTATTTATATTATACTTACACAGTCATTTCATATTCCATGTTAGTTTTACAATAAAACTACTAATATTTCGTATTTTTTATAAGGATACAAAACATGGATTTTCATAATGCAGAAAAATTGACAGCGGCTCCATCGTGTGATTATACGTCATGTAAAAGATCCCTAGAGCTCAGGTGCCTCCCTCTAGTGAGGAAACGTGGCATCAAAATTACCTGCGGCCATTAGTATCCGCCTATATGGTGCCGCACTAAAAAGAGATACCAGCTTCCAGGGAATATACTAGGTCTGCAATGGGAAAACTCTAATCCGCAGCGCCCATTAGAAATAAGTTAAGAACAACTTTAATAATGAGCTTGTCATATATAAATTATAGACAAAAATTAACATTTAATTTGATAATTTGTACGGTTAATAATTAAGCTTGAAACTGTCGATTAAAAGTTACGCGATTCGCTGCCACGTAGGTGCGCGTTTGTGATGTATTAGGAGACGGGAGGTGGGGCAAGGGAATAAATAATTAAACTCTCTGAAATAAGTAAATCTTTCGCAAACACTGTCAAGGTCCTTTTATTGCATTCCAAAGCCTTCGGAAAAATTGTATGGATAACAGTGCTCAGAGAAGATCGTAGTTCTGAAAGACGTACATATACGGGTATATTTATATATGTACGTATATATTTAGCTGAGTGAGACGTTTATATATGCCGGTGACACCTAAGAGGTTAAAGTGTATTGTAGCTTCTGCGTCAAGGTATAGTATTATTAAATTCAATACATTGTGTATTGTATGGAGGAGGGCGCGATGAAAATTATTAAATATTGGGTCGCAAATATTGAAAGCTTGAGAAGCACTGTACTAAACCAAAGGAAACCACATTAAAAATTTCATGTAAATAACTTAATTCGATAAAAATTTATGATGCTCTGAAATTGGTCACATTATTTTTTAATCAACCGGTAATATCAAAGAAGCATAAAACTAAAAATGAATAAAACTTGTTTAAAATCTTTTTTAAACATAAAAACATATTAACAAGTATAAAAATAATAGAAAAAGGAAAGGATCAGGAAATTTTAAGAACTGTTATGGACAAGAAAACTTTTCATTTGGAAAACAAAATATTAGCTCAAGAGGGAAAGTATATACTTTATAGAAATTACCTTCCAATGCCATAAAAAGAGTTTTGAATGATACGTAACCCCATTGAAGGTAAGGAATCTATGGAAATACATAAAATTTAAGGTTTTAACTTTTATATTTCAAAAGTAATTAACATATTTTTCAATATCCTTCAAATTCTTTCCAATGAATTCTCACACTAAATAAAACTATAACAAAACTTTTCTCACACTTAATAAAACTAGTTTTCTAAATACAATTGAACCTGTTTATTTGCAGTAGATAGGGACCGCATAAAAAAATCGCACAAAAAAATATTCAAAAATTTCATAAATTCTTACGTATAACAAACTAATTCGTAGAAATACTACAAAAAACTTTTTTATGCGGTGGATAGGGACCACATAAAAAAAGTCGCATTTATAAAATATGCCAATTATTTACGAAATTTATGTAAGAGTACTTCCATAACAAAATAAATAACTAAATATTACACATGGAAATATTTTAAAACATATAGTTTCTCATTGTATATACGGATAAGTCTTTAAAATGCACATACATAATTCATCGCTACTCATCGTAATCCAAAGTCCTGTAATGAATAAGTTCAAAATCGCTTCGTCACTTGAAGGTACAATTTCAATTGATTTACTTTTTCTCAACATAAAGTAAGAGATAAGTTTTTGTGACGAAGGATGGGTGGTCACACACACACACACAGTTGCTTGTAAATGTCAAGATAATCAGCTATACATGGTTGAAGCCTTTTTCGGAATTTTATACTCCTTTCTTAACTGGTATCTATTTTAAGAAAATGCTTTTCCAATTTATTGGAAACCTGGATCCCTGCATAATTTTTCATGCAGTCTCTCGAAAATCCGCTTCAACTTCTGGTCCGTCTTCGAATTTATCAAATTATTGAAGTAAGTGTTGTCATTGAAGTTTGTCTTCAATCAAGCGCTGGTTGATGGAGCGTCAGAGAAAGCAACTGAATGTGCATTGTCGAGAACTGTTTTATAAAAAATATAAGAGCGTCTTAAAGGAGTGTCTACATTTCGTCCGTAACGTACACCCTCATCGAGGGGTGAAGAAGACTCTAGGGTAAGGCTTGACTTACGCTAAATACGTATTTACCCAATTTATAAAATATTAAAGGCAAAACCTGACTTTCAGGAGGGGTGTCCTAAAATTCTCCGTTACACCACTGGTAAATAGATAGAAAACATTACAGTGGAGCCAAAGCCATTGAGTCCTGTTCCGGGGAAGGGGGAAGGACTCTAGGAGCCCAAGTCTTGATTAACGCTAAATACGTATTTACCCAATTTAAAGACGAAACCTGACTTTCAAGGGGGAAGGGGGTCCTAATATTCTCCGTTACGCCACTTGTAAATAGATAGGAAACATTACAGTGGCGCAAAAGCCATTGAAATTCATTCACAGCATAAAAAAAAATATCGCACATAAAAAATCACACAAAAAGGAAATCGTACAAAATCGTATAAAAAATACCACACAAAAACAGGTTCGACTGTATATGTTTGCTCCAATTATATATTAAATTTTATAAAGATAAATACATTAAAGATTCAGATTTCTTAAATTTTTCTTTTTAAGTCCTCTCCTGATTTTTATTTTTAAGACCTGTCTGGTTAATTTCAGAAAAAAACTATCGTAAACTTTTCAGAACCAGGCATGATAGTAATTACCATTTAAGTATATGACAATTACATTTCACATTCTTAAACAACGCAATAAATGAGTACATTTTATTATTATTCGAAGGTATATCAATTCTGTAATGAACAAATCTTTCACGGAATTTCCTATTGCATGATTTCAGATTCTTGGAAAAGGAAGACATTTCTAATCCTTAAAGTTTTAATGTACAAATTTCAAAGTTATTAATTAGGAACAACTCTCGAAATACGACAAATATCTGAATTTCAACACCAAATGTAGATTGTTTTTTGACTTAGAAATGTTCGGTAGTTTCCTTGCATCTGCATAATTCTCACGAATATATCTCTATCAATATTTATTTCGACCCCACTAAATCCGCAATCATATCCATTAATTCAGTTAAGTTGATACCAGGTGTAAATAGATTTTACCGATGTTTAAAGATCTGCTCCGAATTCTTACTGATTGATATTTTATAAATATCAATAAGAAAAATCAGTACTACTTATTTCAGGGAAACAACATATATATTATTATTCTAAACATTTATTTTTTAATATTTCTGATTTATTTTAACAGAAGGAAACAGTTCAAGCTTCAGATCACTAGTTTCTAATATCCAGTCTAACACAAAAATTCTTCTACAATAAACTTCTCCCTCAAAAGTAGTTGTTCTTACTTTATATAATAAGTTCATAAGATGATAAAAAATGCATAAATAATGAGCTTATTAATTTCACCATTATCAAGGTCTAATGAAACTCAGAGGTCGAGTAGTAGCGTATCACGCTTTAATGCCACAGGACCGGGGTTCAAACCTATGCTGGGAAAGGTCAACTCAGCCTTTCAGCCCTTCAGAGGGTTGATAAAATGAGTACGAGACTTGTTTGAAAACTAAACAATGAGAGTTTCGCGTCAGACTGTACACCTGACTGGAACATCTGCTCATGTATCTCAGTGCCCAAGGCCCCATAAACTGAGTTGGGCACAGTAGGCATTGCGAATACACACAGTAGGCAGTAAATATTATTAAAGACCATTCAACAGTAGCAATAGAATTTTTTTCTATACACCAAAACTCCCTTCAGACGTATTTTTCCGTGCTTTTCTTAAATTTTTCTAGCCATCCATTGTTACCTAGAAATTTGTTGTATTCCAATTGAAGAGCATTCTTTATTATGAAAAATCTAAACATCGGAACATTTTTATATAGCATTGTGTTCATCCACTTAAAAACTGTCTCGTTGACATCTTTATTGACACATTTCTTAAACGTTTTGAACAAGAATTCGATGAATCATAATTTTGTAACTTAACTCGATTTTTTATAAAAGTTTAAGCTGTTTGGAGGAATACCAAATTTTAAAGCAATATCTTTTATACTTTAAAAATAGAGAGAAAAATAATTGAATCACAAGAAAAAAGTTCGTTATATAGTAAAATGCACTTCGCTATTGGGAGGTAATTTTACGAAGAAAATCGTGAAATGTTCTTGGTTCCAGGGAAGAGTTCGCTATACCAAAAAATTCACAATATAGAGGTTCGAAATATGGAGGTTCAACTGTATTCGAAAGTTATGCCATTTTAACGTAGCAATCCACATGGTTTTCTCCAAAGATAGATTTCGTAGATCTAAATCCCGGGTATACTTATTCATGAGAAAACAACAGTAGAGTTGTACTGTGTAGTTGAACAGTTGAATAGTACAGTATATTTTCGTGTATAAATTGAGAATTTTTGGAACTGCATTTAAAGTTAAAGTAAAGGGTTCGGCTTATACACAAATTGCTTACCTCGAAAAAAAAACTATTTCTTAAAAATATTTTCTGTTAGACATCCCAAGGGTTTTAAGCTTTAATTTTTGGAGTATTTTAAGTGAAATTTTTATTATGAAAGGAAAAAAAAGTCTCATAAATCCTTCAAAATTGGAGTCTAGATCCAAGTTTCCAAATAGTTCGTAAAATTCATTTTCACTCATTTCGGATGTCTTAATGCATATGAACATTATGCGGCAAGAAATTTTCCCCAGAGTATGAAACACAGGTTGACGATCACGTGTCGTGTACGAATTTCTCTTTTCCTCAGTTTCAAAAAATGGCATACAAAGTACGATTAGCACAAGTAGTGTACAAGATATTAAATGAATGGAAAAAATGTATTAGCTTCAGGTAGAGTTATCAGAAATTAAACTATAGTCGCTTGGTGACAGGTATCTTTCTTTATAACAGTTTGATTAAAAAACATTTCTTCCATTTGACAGCATTTTCGTTTGTTTCGCCACATGTTTGAAAATACAGAAAAATTAGTTTCAGTTCGGCTTATAAACGGGTTTATTGTTTTGGAAAATTCTTGAAGAATAAACGCCTTCTTGACTTATACACGGATTAGCCTGTATTTGAAAGTATACATTAAATAATGTGAAGTATTCCCCATAGGGGATACCTCACTCCTAAGTTAACTTCGTGATCTAGAGGTGTGGGATTGAATGAAGAACCAGGCGTTGTCATGATCTTAAAATGTCTTTATTAAGATCTTAACTTAAACTCTAACAATGATAATATTTATATTATAACTTAGCGGATCTGATGTGAGAAAACACACAATACATATTGCCAAATAAGCGCGATCTTAACCACTATATTTCACTTTCCCTTCTATTCCTAATCTCTGTTTACATCACAGTTACTAATAGATGCTAGAATTATCTTACCTTAGTTTCTTGTTTATCGCAATCCTCTCGGATCCTCAATCTCTTAGGATTAATTCGTGTGGAATTGGATCCACCTTGACTTGCTCGTTCTGTCACGGATAGCTTCACAATCAACGACGGCTTTCTTCTCTTCCTTCAGTTCACGCGCTTAAACCAGACTAGCATAATCACTCCCCAATAGGTCATACGCTTAGTTAAACTTCTGCTTATTTAAAAGGTTTCTAATTTGCATGTTCACCTTTCGCTTCTGGATTTGGTTGGAAAAATTTGCCTTTTTCGGCCCCAAAACCCAAGAGGAGATTTTAGTAGAAAACGTGATGAGCCCTTCACAATAATTATTAATGAATCAATTGCAGAATAGAGAGATGATATTTACTGGCAAAATGTTTATTCTTTTCTCCAATATAACAAAATTTTCCTTAGTTTCGAATCCAACCACATAGTCAGAAGATATATGAGATATTTATATTCCAATGGCTTCTTTTATTAGATAAAATTCTCAATAACCTGAACTAAAACGCGCACCTTTCGTTAACTTTTAGAGGAAAAGTAAATGTATCTTTTTTGCAACATTTCACAAAAGAATATATATAAATAAAACTTTTTTCAAACAGATAGAAGAGATTGAATGAAGTAAAGAATTTGAATCTTTTATTTTAAAACAAATTTTAAAAAAAATTCTTTTTAACGAAAACATCCGGAGAAGATCAAATTTATTTCTTCTCGTTTGCGTTTCATAATAGGAGAGAGTTAAAATATATAGAGAATTTGAGCTTCATTTCAGCTTTGAAACAACATTCATCAATATCTTTTGCATCAAAGCTTTTGTTCGGGAGCTTTCTTATATATGTTTCTCTTTTCCTGTTCTTTTTCTTCATCTAAAAACTCAAAATTTTCTTATGTGTTTGTATATGCATGTGTTTATGCATGCAGGTTTTGTGTGTATGTGTTTATGCGAGTAACGAGTGCTACTGGGATGAAATACGAATTATATCATACATTTTTGATTTTGGAAATGTTAAATATTCAAAGCTGTACTTTAAATAAATACATTAAAATACGATAAAAAGAACACATATATAACGCTAAACATTTTTTCGTTTGGCATCGTTTTTAACTTATGTAGATTTATTTCTATTGTTACGCTGACTGGGTGGCGTGTTGGTTTGTCACTGGCCTTCTGCACCTAAGGTTGTGGGTTCGACCCGGCCCAACTCGGTGGATTTTCATGATGCAGAAAATCAACAGCGGCCCTGTCGTATGATTATGCGGCATGTAAAAAAATCCCTTGAATTAACCGTTTGGCAAGGGTGCTCTCGGCAAACTTAAATTCCTAAGTCTTAAATTCTTAAGTCCGTCAGAGCTCAGGCGCCTTTCCTATGGGGAGGAAACTGGGCGTCAAATTACTTGCGGCAATTGGTATCGCCCATATAGTGCCGAAATAAAAAGTGATACCAGCTCCTGGGGAATGAATGAACTAGGGTTGCAAAGGTAAAAAACTCCAATACCCAGCCCTTTGCAAAGATGCGTGGCGTTTCATGAAACAAAGCATTTTTTCACACAAAATTAACAAATTTTATGAGTAATCAAATTTAAAGACACTTGTGGTAATGTATGTTTAGAATCAGTGCGTGGTAATATTGAGTGTTGGAAGATATTCACGAAGGAACACTTATTGCTATGAAATATATGCTTGCTCCATAAGCTGGTGTTATTAATTATGAATTCTTTTAATCGATGATAATTCCACCTATAATAATACTACTAGGATTGTTTGGCAGCGTCTTAGGATCAAAAATTTAACTGGATTGAATAGCTCGAACTACGGATTTTAATAAATAGAAAATCGGATCTTCTCAGACGAAAAATGTTGGGGAATAATTTGCATTCTTTTTCCTGCTTTAAGTCATCCTCCAAGGTCATTAAATGGACTGGAACAAAGGTTGCTCTATACGGGGATGTTATTCCTCCTTCTAGTGTACAGGGGCGTAGCTACTGTCGTATCAATGATGCGGGGCTCCCAAGCTCCAAGAGCCTTAAAATGCATAAGAAAAACTCTTAAAATGTTAAGGGTCCCCACAAGAGGGTCCCAATGAATTTTGATACAGGACCCTCTCAGGGCCACTACGCTAGTGTTCAAACATATATTTAAATGAACATTATGACTAAAAAACAATGTTTGCAACAACATTATGGTTGAAAATAATATTTATTTCTGTGGTATAAGTACTAAATGTTAATCAGTATTTAATATGAATATATAAAACTAAACTATAATACATCAATAAAAAAGGATTTAGTGTAAAACTATTTAATATTATCAATGTGTCAAATATAGTTTTGGTTACCAAATATTTCCGATGACGCTATTTTTAAGGAATTAATTAACTAAATTTATTTTAATTACTTATTTAAAAAATATTTTTAGTTATTAACTGATAATTTTTTATTACTATTTAAATATTATTATTTAGATACCTTATTAGTTTTTGAAAATATTGTTTTTGTTTTTGTTTTAACAAAATAAATGATTTCCTAATTATATTAAAAGTGTTGGAAAATCTTAAAATAATTGATTACTCGCACAAAAACGTTTGATAAATGTACAAATAGAAACAATGCTGCTGTTTATAAAGCATTAAGATATCGATAAGCAAATTGTGTTAGATAACCAAACTGTGTTTATTAAAGACTGAAAATTTTATAAATATATTGATTCCTCAATGGGGCAATATCATTAGAAAATCTAATGTAATCAGTGAAGTATAAGTGAAAATTAGTGAAGGTATAAACCTTATAAAAATGACTTAGAAATAGTGTACCATTTACCAAAAATACTAATTAATATTTAGATTATGTTAGCTTTTTACAGAAAATCAATTTAAAACATGTTTTAAAATATATTTTTAAAGATTCTTCTTTTATTGAAAGTACTTACATTCCACCATAAATTACTTCCACACATCATTGTGGAATATCACTTGAAAAGATATCTGCTCATTATATTTCACTTTCCACTCTGCCTCTTTCACAGTATTCCAAACTATAAAAAGGAAATGGAATTCCACCTTCAAAAATAAGGACTCTTGGGAAATCCAACAAATTGAAAGTTCTCGCAAAACTACTTATTCACCATTCTATCCCAAAATGTTATTTTTATTTTATGTTTGTCTATCATAAAACAGGTAAATGTTTTAATTCGAAGAAGTTTTCGGGTTTTATTTTTTATATTTGGACCTCGTGTTCTTTTCATTGTAACTGCATCAGTGAAATAGATATTAATATATGAAGTAATATAATTCTCTCTCTTTTCTTCATACTATTTATATTTATTGTTTTAATAGTACCTTGGAAATTTCCTCTAATATTATAATAATCCTTCACCCTTAAAGCACAAAACAAATTTTTAAAATGTTTTGAGATCCAATTTTACGGTTCTTTTTGAAGTTCACGTTTGAGTTGAAGACTATTTTCAAGCGCCGAGAGGAAATAAAACCCGTCAGAACCCTTTGAACATAGTTCAAAATTACTAAGTTCGTCACCAATAGCCCTCGTGCAGCTTTATAATGCGATGTTAACATAACTCTCTGGCTCCCTCACTCACCAACTGGAACCTGTTTAATAAAGTAGCTTCAATTTTACATTAAAAAAATGCTCTATTTTAGTGGTTTGGACATGTCTCTAAACTTTTTTTGACCTGTATAAGAACCAAAATAGAAAGAGTAACGTCCAATTTGTGGCAAACAAATCAATTTAAAATGAAACTTGTGTCACTCGTGTGCCCATATCTATGTTAGAAATTTTCAAAAAATATTTCATCAAATGTTTAACAAAATAATTATTGAAATACACAAAAATCAATTAAATGATTTAGGTGAAAAAATATGTCTCTGTATTTTAATAAACATTTTTAAATCAAACTACTTCAAAATCCTTAAACTTATAAATACTCTATTTTGATTAATTTTTCCAAGTAGTTTTATTGTTTTTTTTAAAAAAAAAACTATATTCTCGAAGTAATCACAGAAAATTATTAAAATTTTGTTTGAGAATCGGATTTTATTTCAAAAATAGAAATGCAAGGCAAATAGTAACTTTTTTTATGAATTTTTAAAGCATGTTAAATGATTCCAAATCTATTTTAAGATGACTTTAAAAGGCCCATTTCTGCAATTTTAAACCTTTCATATAACAATTCTTTATTAGTCCTTTTCTACTTTTGTTTTTTATTCCTTTTCTTTATTAAAATCAATATATTCATTTTAAATATATTAATTCAGTTAAATATTTTTTTTTTCTTTTTCTTTGATCACTTTGTTGAATCTTCGAAAAGTCAGAAACACGGTTAAATTAAGAGACATCATTTATTTGATCATCATTGAAACGATTTGATTTCTAATTTATTTCCAGACTACTAAAAGAATTCCAATCTTCGAAAGTCTTGAAAGTTTCATTTAATATTCAGCAGCATGTTTAAGTAGGGATTGTCAACTTCCTTTAATTATTGGGAAAAAATTATTTTCCTTTCCTTGTTCTAAACTAATTACGGGACGGAGACATCAAGAAAAAAAAACTGTTCGATAAAAATCATTTGATAAGTACTCTCAACTACAAATTTGAATTTACAAAAAAAAACCAAAAAAAAAATCTTCTATTAATTAACTCATGGGCCATTTTATTTTTTATGTCGACAAAGCTCATCTATGAATGTGCATAAATGGATCTGTGATGGATGAATTATTAATGGAATGGAATGAAATGTTCTAGTAAAATACATTCCGTATTCGTAAAATATCTCGAGGAATCGTTAAAAGATGGTTTCAAACAAACAAACAAAAACGAGGTTTTGAATAATAAATTAGTTTTCTGGAATATATTGAGGTCTTAGCATAGATCATGTGATAATTATATTTACGCCAATTAAGATTTAACAAGAATAAATTATTGTAATAAATTATATAATACACAATTCTGTTATAACTACATGCTCTGTCTGACTCTGTGAACTCTGTGAAGTTTGAGACACGAATATAATCAGCTATTTATCTAAAATCAATAACCTTATTGGTCATTCAATTTACTATCAAAGAATGTCGTAAGTCATGGGATAGATGAACTTCATCAATATCCTAAATTTCTAAGATAAATAAATCATTTATCTTGCTGACGATCCGAAGTAACAACTTCAGTCAGGCTTGACCGATATTACTTGATGAATTGGACTGCAGATTCTATTCACTAACTCCCTGAGGACTTCATATATTAACTTGGATAATGTAACTTCTACAGCAGCCTAACGACCAACTCCTACACTCACCTCGCTAGAGTTTCAATATCTCGCAAATTAACATAAATCACGGTTTCTCTATGGGAGGCGATTTTGTAAACATACAACAGTTAAGAAATATTTTTCTCCGGAGGATTAGTCACGAACTCAGACAAGACACATCACGGCTTTACAAAATAATTTTTTTTAATAAAAGAAGTAAGAAAAATTCTTTTTAGTTCACAATAATATGTAATAGAATAAAAAAGATTCGCTCAGTCATTCCTCATGAGATCTCCGGATCTTAACGTTTGAAATTTGGCAAACATGTTTCTTGGGTAGAAATCTGCAATGAACTGGTTTTTTGCGGAAATTGAAACCCAAGGGGGCTACAAGAGTTAATGGGGTCCGGTACTTCCATCAGAGCCCATGTTAAGTTGCCTAAGTTAATGTACCCTTTTCTCAGAAATTACTTAATTCTCAAGGATAAAATTCTTACAGTAGGTTATGTGTACTATCAATAAAACTTTAACGAAGGGATTTGTCTTTTTGTTAAAGATTAAAATAATTATGATTTTCTTATAAAATGTCCAATTTTTCTCCTAAAATTTAGTTTAAAAAGTCTTTATCTAAAAAGTTTAGCTAGTATATATCTAATTCCCTCGATTAAAATGTGTAAACATGTTAAAAGCATGTGACTGAAAATTTGAGGAAGTATATAATAAGTAGTTTTTAAGAAAAAAGTACATAAAGTGAAAAATATTACATTTTGAGAAAACAGGCTTTAAAGTAAAACACACACAGTTTAAAATTGGCTCAATATCATAATGTTTAAGATCACTACTTTTTGCTATATCACTCATATTAAACTGTGCTATATACATATTTAACCTAATAGAGTTTTTAATTCAACAAATGTAGATTTTGGAATGACTGACCATATGGTGTTACTTACTGACTCATTTGGGTTCTGAGTCTTTCCTTGTAAACATTGTCTTAACATAGGATCACTACATCTCTAAAAATTGGCTTCATTTAATTCACTATTGTATTGTTACATAGATCCGAGGGTTCATGGATTTTATGCAGAGCAATCACAAAGAAAATAAACAGTTCTTCAAGAGCGATGCGAATTTATTAACAAAAATCCAATCCTCTAAATACAGGATTCAGCAGCAATATTCACAGAGTAAATATCCGAAGGTCTTCACACCTTCAACAGTAATCATACACAATAACCAGTGTTTAAAAATATACGTAAGTAAAGATTATTCAGAAGCACAGCCGAGATAATCGCTCGTCAAAACAATCCTCACTACTCGCTAGTTTGGCAATCAGGACTCCATTCCGTACCGGCGAGCATCTTTTTATAGCGTTACGACTTCCAAATATAACAGCTCGTGTCTTGACCCGTTAACTAGTGGAGATCCTACTACTTTCTGAAGATTCTCGGGTTCGAACTGCCAACATGGTCGCCAATGACGGCACTGTCGAAATGTCCATGCTATCCAAGATTCCCTTAGTTCTCTTGATCCAATTATAACGTAAGGCAGCATTGCTTGTGAATGGTCAATTTAACATGCAATAAACATAACATAGAGTAATATAGTCGTTAAACACTCAAATCAATTATTTACTTTTGCACATTCGTAACAGTATATAGCACTGTTTGTTCCTAGAGGAGTTTATAACTTCGTTTGAAATTTCTCGAGTTGTCAATCGTAGTTATCCTTCAAAGATTTTAATGTTTAATTTATAAAAGAATTAAATTATGCTTTTAAATTACTTTTTGTTTTCATTTCTATCAAAAACATATTTAAACCATCAATTTCTGTCAATTTTATTTAGTTTTAATTTCTTCTTTTAAATTTTACAGTATAATTTGCTTTTTTGTCTTTTCGATCGGATCAAGACCGAGTGAATTTGAGATTTTTTGAATTGGAAAAGAAAGGTAAGTTGGGTGTTGTTAAATATTGTATGAGTGTAGGATTGATTGCTAGTAATTATACTTGTCCTAATTTTAATGAAAATAGAAATGGGTTGAAAGGGATTTGGGTGAGGATATACTTGGCAGCAAAAAATGAAGAATTAAAAAAAAGTGTTTATGCCTTTGTTGATTTTATGAAAGTGTTTTTTTTCTTTTTAAAATTTTTGAAATTTATTGTTGTTTTGTTGATTTTCTTGTTTTTGGTGACTTTTTTGGGGCACGACTCCCTGGAGTTCACGCTGAGTTTCTAGATTAGCACGAAGATAATCGACCTACATACTTGGCGTGTGCTTCGCGGAGTCCCTTTCGCCACATCAGTCGGCCAAAAAATAAGATGGCGGACAAGGAGCGTACTTCCACTGGAATTAACCCAGCCGAGCTAATTGCCAGTCAAAACAATCCTCACTACTCGCTGGTTTAATCCAGACTCGCCGCCGTACCGGCGAGCATCTTTTTATAGGCGCGACAGAAGCTTCCAGAAATATAACAGCTCGTGTCATTGAACGTGACAGTAGTGGAGAGATCTACTACTTTCTAGAAGATTCCAGAGGGTTCCGAACTCGCCAATAACGCCAAAATGTCGCCAAAATGGTCGCCAACTTGGTCGCCAAAAATGATGCCAACTTGGCTCTACCGCCAAGATTTCGCCAAGTTCTCATTGAATCGCCATTATAACGTAAGGGGCGGCATTGCTTGTGAATGGTACAATTTTAACATGCAATAAACATAACATAGAGTAATATAAATGCATTAAACACTCAAATACAAATTATTTACACTATACAAAATTCGTAACAGTATATAGCACGTGTGTATGTGTTCCTTTACAGAAAGGAGTTTTATAATCATACATCGTTTGAAAGGAATTTTCCTCGAGGATTGTAATAATCGTGAATGGAATCCGTTACAAAGATACTAATTAAAAATTTTATTTATAAAAGAAACCAAAGTTCATGCATTTTAAAAATTTACTTTTCAAGATTCTTCCACTTTTCTAAATGCAAAAAAATTATGTTAGAAATTGCCATCAATCCATCTTCCAAAATAGAATTTGTATCCTTGTATAATACCCTTCATTTTGCATCACATGTTACAGTTTACTTAGACTCCCTTTTCAAGCTTCTTTCACTCGGATTGTAAAACCCAAACGAGAATTATGTTTGAAATATTTGTTTTTGAAAAATGTAACAAACTGGGAATTTTTGCGGACGAAAAGGCCCACATATTTTCCATTATTTTATAAAATGTCATGTTTTCCATGTAAAAATGATATTTTCTGTACTTATTCTCGAATAATAATGTTTCTACTACAGAAATAACATCGACAACAAGAAAATGCCTTATTTTGAAGAAAACTTCCTATCATTTTCTAAGTCGAATATCTTATTTTGTTGACAGTTGTAACAGTCTCAAAAAAGTTTCCTCAGTCTGAAAATAAATCTTCCATCTATCCATATCTTGTTCACTCTTTCATTTTTAAACTGATTTTGCGGGTTGAATTACTATTCAATGAAATTGTTCTTTTTATAAAATGAATAATGTATATTTAAGAGTTATTTCAATATACAAAACGAAGGGGGAAAATTATAAAAATATTTTTCTAAGTTTTGAATTAAAGGTTTTCTTAAAATATTTTCAAAAATGCAAGTGTATTCAAAAATTTAATTTTTTATGAAATTATATTGCAACGAAAGTGATATTCAGAAAATATTCTCTGAATATAAATTGCACATCAAAAGTTATTTTACATATTAAACAGATGTTTTGACATTTGAAATTTTTTTATAAATGAATATAATTAAGATTTCATTACTAAAAAGTTGGCTCACTATAAAAAATTATTTTAAGTTTTACTTAAAATTTTTAAATATTTTCGGAAAACTAATTAATGAAATATTAAAATTACTGAAATAAATGCTTTTAAATTACTTAGAAAATTTAATACAAAGAATTCGAAATATTTTACGATATTTGTCTTTGACATTAAATTTTTTAATAATCATTATATAAAGATCTATTAAAATGTTGCTGACACATGAATTAAAGTGACAACGGAATTAAAAACTTAATTCATGATAAAATACTTTTAAAACAGCTTTGAATTCTACACAATTTAAATCATTAGAGAATTGAAAAGTTGCTATGTTATTGTCATTATAAAGCATTCTAATAACATGTTCAATTTTAACATTACTATTTTGATATTATGCAAGCAATTTTATGATTACTTTAAACTTCAATCAACATTATAAAATACTATTGTATTGTTTATGTTGATAAAATATAAAGTAAAACTTATATGATTAGATTTGATAATTATCAACATTATAAATACTATTTATTGTTAGATTGATAAAATATAAAGTAAAAGTATATGGAATTGATGAAAATTTTATAAAGAAAAAAAATACTGGAATGATTCAAATAAGTCTTTTTTTTTTCAGTACAGTCGGACCTCAATATAACGAAGTGGCTAAATCCCGGAAAAAGTTCGTTATATAGCGGTTTACCTTTTATTATACTTTATAAACCACATAAAACAAATTTTAAATTCATAAACACTATATATTAAAAAAATAAATATTAACACCTTTTTTTAAATTAATATGTGTTTATTTTATATATTTTACCCATTAAAAAAGAAAGAAAAACTGCAAGGAAAACAAGAAAAAAATGTCGAAGAATTCACTGTACTTTCAATATTAAGAAAATAATTTTATACAAAAATTAATGAATTTTATATAAGGACATTTTTTATAATTTAAAGTATACAAGTAATATTAAACATACATTATCTTATAACTAGAAAACGGGATAACTTCACTGAGTGTGAAAGGGTATATCGAAGATGTTTCTACTGAACTGGACAATGGGGTTGCTCTTCTTTCATGAAAAGCCCAGACTTCTATTGCTCTCGGGGAGTTAGGATCTAATATAATAAGTTCAAGATGTATGACCACCATAAGATCTATTAAGGAGAGAATAACTTGAAATATTTTCAGAAATACTTTTAAAAAAATGGAGAATAAAAATTGAATCACAAAAGAAAGAAGTTCGTTATATAGAAAATGCACTTTGTTATAGAGAGGTTATTAGACGAAGAAAATCGTGAAATGTTCAAGGTTCCAGGAAAAAGTTCGCTAAATAGAAAAATGCGCAATATAGAGATTCGACTGTATTTGTAAAATAACATTTTTAGAAAAATAATAGTGAATTTCTCAGAATAAACTTGTTGTTTTTCATATCCAGATTAAAATGAAAAATGCATAAAATGATGGAAACATAAAGTACGATATGCCGCTTTTATTATTATTATATATATTCACAAAAATCTACAGTTTGTTTCAAAACATTAAGCACATAAATTCAAATGAGCTGCTCACATAGTAGCAATTCTACTTTATATTATTTATGTATTTTACTTCAGTCATAACTATCTTAAATAACTGCTTCGGAAGAAGAGTTTGAAATCAAATCGATGACAGCTACTCTAGAATGAATACATTAATTTTTTAAAAAAATAAACATAAACATCTCGAAAAAGACTTCACTTTCAGCTTTATTTAACAAAAAGCAAGAGGGAGAACTCATGATAGTGTAAAGAGTCTAGAAACAGTATTCATATGCTGAATTTTTTTTTTAAGTTTCCTTGCTATTCTTAGCAAAATTTTGAATTCATGTAACTATTCATATTTCATCCATATAAAGTTTTATTTGAAAAAATAAGCCTCTGCAGAAAAAACGAAATAAATTTATACATCATCATAAATTATATAGTTTTTATCTTACTTATTCTTAAGTAAGGAATGGAATACTATTTTCATAAAAGAAGAAAAAGTGACGCTCGAATATTTTCTCTTTTGTATTATGAAACATTATTCAAGGAAACGGTACTTTTTTCCTGCATATAGTATGTTTATAGTAAAACAAGACATTCTTCGTCTTAAATATTGATAGTAAGTGTTTGACTTCTACTTTACTTTGATATGAAACATTTTTATTCATTATAAAAGAGTAAGTTTAAATTTTGTATTTTTGTGTGATATAGTACAAAATACACATGGCATAAACGTTTCTCTTTGTACAGATATTGACCGAAATCATCTCGAGGCTATGAGCTTGAGAATGTTTTAAAATGAGGAAGGCTATTGAAACTAAAAATTTCTCTCTCCTAAAAACATGTTCTATCGATAATTTCAGTATCATTTGATGAAAAATTAACTATTCTAACAAGCTCTTGTTCGAAAAACTTTTTCTCTTCTTTTATGACTCAAAAGACTTCTGCTATACTTTTACTACAAGAGCTTTATTTTTCAATTCCTATTATAAGTTCACAATCTCCCTATATATATATCTTGTTTAAATTTTCAATCGTTAATAAATACATTTTAAAGTGCTCAATTGAGTTGAAATTTTATATACACGATTTTTTTTTGGATGACAAGACAGTAATTTAATTATATAATTG
The DNA here is from genome assembly GCA_019973955.1 of Trichonephila inaurata madagascariensis. Classification (NCBI taxonomy): domain Eukaryota; kingdom Metazoa; phylum Arthropoda; class Arachnida; order Araneae; family Nephilidae; genus Trichonephila; species Trichonephila inaurata. The sequence continues at coordinate 88,276 of BMAV01025860.1, forward strand.
ACTAAAACTAATTATTCAAAAAATTACAGATACAGCCTCGTTGGCATCATTTTTGGTGACCTAGCAACCATTTTGGCCTACTTGTGTCAAAACTTCAAAAAAGTTTTTTTCTCACACTTTAAAACGCTCATTTGAGTTGAAATTTTCTATACACGATTGTTTTAGGTGACAATAATATAATTTAATTATAATTAATTAAAATTAATTGACTGAAAATAATTATTTAAAGAGTTACAAATACAGTCACGTTGGCTTCATTTTTAGCAACTTGGGTCAAAACTTTTAAAAGAATTTTTTTTCTCACGTTCAGCATAACGTACATTCACTTAAGCATTCAGTTGACTGTGAAATTTTATATACTACACGATTGTTTTGAATGACAATACGATACTTTAATGATAATTTATAAAAATTAATTGCTATAATATTGTGATTCTGTCAAATGTATATACATATTTATATTAATTGTAATTATTTGATACAAAGAAGCTAAAATCAAATTTTTCTTTGTTGGACCATGTAGAAATGGACTTTAATAGAAAATTTTTATATTATTCTTGTAATACTAAGAAGTTTACTAAAAGAATTATATAGAATGTAAAAGGAGATATAATAGGGATATGATTGTTCAGTGATTTAAATTGTATGAGATATGTGTTAACTAATACGATTGCCTCTTGAATATTTCAAATATCATCCTGGTTTGTTTCAAGTTAAATATATAGAAATTGTGGTATATGAGGCGAAGGAGAGGGATGTAAAGTACAAGAGTACAAAAAATGTACTTGTACTTTCATCCCCTTCCCTCACTCCCTTCCATATATTGGGATATATAAGGATTATATATATATTATATTATATTTTATAATATATTATAATTATTATATATATATTTTTATATATTTTATAATTATTATATATATATTATATTTCCATATATTCCATATATTATATTTCCATATATAAGGATTGCATTCTTTAAGCTCTTTAAAAACCTTTTTTGTGTAACCTATGATTTTTTTTAATATATCAGAACAAGAATTTATAAATTTTTCCTTTTTTTTTTAATCACACTACTTTTATTTCATAATGAAGATATAATTTGAGGTGAAAAACATCTAAAGATTTTTTTAATTAATGCAAAAATTTAAATCTGGATTTGTAAATAATTTTCTTCTACTTAAATTAAACATTCTAATTGAACAAAATACTCTTTTTTTCATTTTTAAGATTATATTGATAAATAAACATAAAATTTTTCTTTTTTTCCCTGCGAATTGTTGAAACCGTGACACACTAATCAGTGTTTCTACTTTTACCATCAAAGGTCGAATCAAGTTTGATTTGCAAGACATTCTTATAAACTATCTCTTACAAAAAGATATAAAGTAACTACGATAATTCACAGAATATTTGGCTAATTTATTTGAGTACACAATACACGCAATAATGTTTATATATATATATATATGTATATATATATATATATATATATATATATATATATATATATATATATATATATATATATATATATATATATATATATATATATAATTCTTGTATGAGTTGGAATGATAAATTATGCGCTTGCCTTTTCAACTGAATTTAAAAGTATAAAAAAAAGCATTCCTTTTTTTTTCTTTTTAACTTTGTTTCTCAATTTACTTATTTCCACCATCTTTAGCTGAAAAGTGTTGCTTAGTAAACAAAGTTTATTTCGGGAGAGTTTCGCTTCATTTTTATCAATACATTTTGTACTTAGTGCATTTGTATGGACGTAACTTAATTATAAAGTTTTGTAATTTTTATGATTCCTATACTAGTATTTCCAATTCCTTAGATGAAGTTTTATGTAACCCAACGATACAGAGTTAGGTTTCACGTGCAGCAGATTCTTAATATTCGTTACAGTGTTCTACGACGAGATCGTACTCAAATATCTTTGATACGTTGTGATTAATCTTTCTTTAAATCTGAAACTGTGGAGAATAGCTATCGAAAACAAATTATTATAAATAAGACAAATTCGCAAATATATCGACTAATACAAGCAGCAGCAATAAGTTCTTGAGTAGCATATGCTGTAAGATTTTGGAATAGTTATTTTATTAAGAAAATCACTAATCTACTTTCTCCAATTTAATGATAGAAACTGCTATGAAACTAAGTATTATTTTCTAAATACTTTTCTAATTAGAGTTTATTGAAAATGCATTCTAATTTTAAATAGAAATGTATCATGAAAAGATTAGATTGCTTGTATTTTATTTCATTTTTTTTACCTAGTTGGTATTTAAAAAACAAAACTTTAAAATTATAATATACTCTCTAGGATTTTTAAAGAACTTTCAACATAAATAAAATAAATATGAATAGTATATATCTGTAGGTATCTCTTTTTTTTTGTTGAATAAGAATAAATATCTCTCTTATGAGCTATTTACAAAAGTATAGCATGCATAGTAAAATAAAACTAAGTTATATAATCCAAAATGAGTACGAGATACGATATTCATGACATGTATATAAGTTGAAATTTATCGACATTGGCATTTTTCCACAAAAAATTCAGTTTATTCGTAGTGAAGATATCATCAGCTTCCAATTTACCCTTGCAATCTCAAAATATATAAATATGAAATTCCTCTATTACAATTAAAATAACTTTTGTGAGTTTGTGTTTTAATTAATAATTTTTACAGGTTAATATGAATTTCGTTTTGATTTTTTAATTCACCTTAAAGCAAACGTTTTAGAAAATTATTGCATATATCTATGAGCTGAATCTAAACAATTAATATAAAAAAAAAATTCAAGTCAATTCCTACTTAGGTCAACAAAGAAAAATTTTATTTTAGTTACTTTTTATTAAGTAGTTACAATTAATATAAATATGTATATACATATGACAGAATCCCAATATTAAGTGACAAAATAGAATGCGATTTTCCTTGCAATTTTTTATTTTCCTTTATATACAGGGTGTTGGGCTACTTTTTATTGTTACTGTTTATTCTTTAATTATATTTGATTATTCTAATAAAATAGTAGAGTAAAAAAGAAATCACATTCTCTGAAATTAGGCTATTTCAGGTGAGATTTGAACCCACTACCTGTGGATTAGAAGTCCATTGCGCTACAGGGACACAATGAACGACTTTCCTTTCTATATATGCTGTTGGACTATTATTTTTGTTTGTTATTATTTATTCATTTTTTTAATTTAATTAATGAATTAATATTTGAAAAAAACTGTAGCAACTTTAAGTGTCATCCACTACAAGCTTAAAAAAATGTATTTGAACTTGAATGGAAGAATATAAAGTATTTTATTAACGACTGAAAATTTAAATAAGATAATATATATATATATATATAATTCAATCACAACTTAATGGATTTGAAGTAATGATATATGTCGTGTATTTTGCTTGTTTTAACAAAAAATCGAAACTAAGAAAAATTTGGAATAAATCATTTGATTTGAGACTTTTAGGATATATATATATATATATATATATATATTTAATCACAACTTAATAATTAATTAAAGAATTGAAATTGTATGAATCTTATAATATTAAATCCCATTTCAAAATATGAATGGAGAATATAGAAGATAAAATTCCAACGTTTTAAATCAAAATTAAAAAAATTATAAAATAAAAATTTATAAAATATCCAAGTGCAACCTCCGACTTAGGACCGATAAGTGGGGTTAAACTAGTTTGATAGCGCAAACCTTCCCCCTATTGCAACTTGGTAAGTTAATCGGAAAATATCCAATTCTCAAAAATTTAAAAATTAAAAATTAAAAAGTTAAAATTAAACCATTAAACTTGAAAAATTAAACTATTTGCCATCGCATTCTGAAAGATATTATAATATTAAAATTCTAAAACAATTAAGTGCATAATATAAGTGAACCATCGAACACCAAAGATGACGCACCCATTTTTAAAATAGTTGTACAGGTAGAAAAAATGTCTAAAATCCGAAAGTTCAAATTAAAAACCCAGTATGTTCACAAATGAATAGCGTTAATCAAAAAACTCACCAAAGAGCATCCTATCAATAATTCAATTCACAATTTTTGAACGATTTTTCTCTCATATTTTATCAACATTTTATACAACATATTATATACATATATATATATATATATATATATATATATAGGGAGAGAGTGAACTAATAGTAGAGGAAATGAAAAAGCTGTATAAAATGTTTTAGCCATTCATAAATTCTAATTTTCAATTCACTTCTATAGATTGTTATTCATAAAATTCTAAAGTTGCAATAGTGAATTATTGATATGTATCTATAAATAATCATTAACTAATTTTTTCTGGTTAATACATATACAGTAATACCCCAAATTGACACGATAGGTGAGACTGAGTGATAACCGCGTAAGTCAGAGTATAATTTAGCATATAAATACATGTAAGTTATTTTTAGTTGGGGCCGGAGACGAAAGAAAAAAATCATTTAGAAACAAAAAAGGTTAATAAAATCTTGGATAACACAAATGCAAAATCGCAAACCGAAGTTATTTTGATGTAGAAGATTTCATAAAATCTATTAAAGTAGTCTGCCCTGGTTCAAAGACTTTTTTTCTCCCTCAGTATATTCTCGTAGCATAGTAATAGTTCTTTTATTCTTTGTTTTGTTTAAAAAATACGCTCTTCGTTGAAGTCTACATTTTCAAAATTTTTGTGTGTGTGTGTGTGTGTGTGTGTGTGTGTGTGTGTGTGTGTGTGTGTGTGTGTGTGTGTGTGTGTGTGTGTGTGTGTGTGTGTGTGTGTGTGTGTGTGTGTGTGTGTGTGTGTGTGTGTGTGTGTGTGTGTGTGTGTGTGTGTGTGTGTGTGTGTGTGTGTGTGTGTGTGTGTGTGTGTGTGTGTGTGTGTGTGTGTGTGTGTGTGTGTGTGTGTGTGTGTGTGTGTGTGTGTGTGTGTGTGTGTGTGTGTGTGTGTGTGTGTGTGTGTGTGTGTGTGTGTGTGTGTGTGTGTGTGTGTGTGTGTGTGTGTGTGTGTTGTGTGTGTGTGTGTGTGTGTGTGTGTGGTGTGTGTGTGTGTGTGTGTATGTATGTGTGTGTGTGTAGTGTCAGTGTGTGCATTAAATGTGTCTCGATTGGTTGAAATGTGGTGGTCTAGCTCGTTTTAGAGTCTTGTCTTCTTCTGCATGTCTACGAGAGCTCATAATTGTCAGTCCTCTGATTGGGAAAATCCAGATGTTATTATTAGTTATTATTCTAAATTTATTTGCCTGGCAAGGTCAAAACTTCTTCTAACACATTACCAGGCTCTAGCGTAAGTCAGGTTTAGTAACAAATCCGGAGGTATCTCCTGTAATTCTTTTAAATACTGTTTTTAATTTTAGACTGTTTTGCAAAGACTTGCAGAGACATGCAACATAAAATGATAAAGGATCTATGCTTCCAAATTATTGGCTTTTTATTTATTAGTAATTAGCTACTTAGAAATATTTCCCTTTATTGGGAAATGCACCAGTCAAAATGGCAAAATATCTTCAGTTTCCAGAAAGTAAAAAAAAGTGTGTTGTTAGAAAGAAATTATAATTAGGAAACTGGAAATTTAAAATACCAACAATATTTTTCCTTGACAAAGAACATTATTATTAAATGTGTGGGAAAAAAGGGGAATATGAGCTCATTAATTTATTACTACACACCTTACGTAATATAGAACTTGTAAAAAATTAAAGTAGAATGTTTATGGAATACAAACAATAGTACTACGTTTATAATTTACTTGTTTCAATCGATCATTATTATTTTTATCAGTATTTTTATCAGTATCACAGTATAAAACGGTCTTTTTAATTGGTATGCAATATAGATCAATGGCTTTCGACATACATGGAAAGTCCTTTCAACATAATTTTGAAAATAACTTTTCGACTTTTTAAAAATATTTCCTCTAGTACATAAACATCATTCTTTTCAGTTTATTTCTCTTAATATTTCCTTTTTTTAATATAGAGGTTTAGTTTGAATTCCTGTATGAAAGAAGCTGGGAAGTTTCTTTTTGAAAATTCTTGTGCTTCGTCCATTCTGCTTAACTTTAATTTTCTTCCAATTTTAATGAGTAAAGTTTTGAATAAAAAGAAATTATCCATCAATATCGCTTCGTAAAAAAATGTTGTTTGTTATTGACGAAATATAAGTTTAAAAATAAATAACAGTTACTTAAGAATATTTTAAGTGTAAAAATTAATTGTGAAGTATGAAAGTAACAGAAAAAAAGAGAAACAGGAAATTTTAGGAAAAGTTATCAACAAGAAATGTCAGTATTTGAAAATTATAGTTTAAGAAAAAAATTAAATCTCTTAGAAATTATTTTTCAAAGTCAGAAAAAAGCGATTTTATGACAGGTAACTACATTAAAAGTAAAGAATTCCATAAAAATATATAAATTTTAAAGTTATTAACATAAACTGCTGTTTGTAGAAATTACAACACCAAGAAGAAATCTTCAGAATTAAATAAAATTAAATTAAATTTAATGCGCAAACGACTTGTATTAGTGCAAATAAATGACAAAATTTTCAAAGCAAAAAAAATCAATATTAAGTGCCCGAAATCAATATTTGGTGTAGCCACCACTAGCTGCAATAAGTGTTGCCATTCGACGTGGCATGGAGTCAAACAGATTTTGAATGTCTGCTTGTGGAAGAGAATTCCATGTTGTTTATATGCGCAGCAAAAGTTCATCTTTTGAAGCTGCAGGACGCGGATCACAAGCAAGATGCCGACCAACCAAATCTTACAGGTGCTCAATAGGCGACATATCTGGCGAATAAGCAGGCCAAGGAAGAAGTTGCATGTGTTGGGGTGAACGGAAGTCTCAAACAGTATTTGCAACATGTGGGCGTGCATTATCCTGCTGAAAGATAGCTTCAGGGATGCTTTGAAGGAAGGGAACGACTTCGGGCTGTTGCACTTCACGAACGTACCTGTTGCTATTGAGGTTACCCTCAATTCGTAGCAAATTGGATCGTCCATGATACAAAAACGCATCCCAAATCCTAACTCCTGGTTTTAGGCCACTATATCACTCGATAACGAACTCTAACGCTCTCACCGGCATAGCGGCCATCATGGTCCCACAAATTGAAGCGTGATTCATCTAAAAAGACAACTTGGTGCCAATCAGCTTAACAGGCTCTGTGCTCATGAGCCCATTGCAAACGCAGCCGTCGATGGTTTGCCGTGAGGGGGATCCTGTATAAAGGCACCCTTGTGCGCAATCCACGGTGCAGCAAACCTCATCGAATTGACGAAGCCGACATTAGTACACCTGCAGCAGTAGACCAATGTGCTGCCAACTACCTGGAGGAAGCTGTACGGTCATTCACCGCCATGCGGAGCAGGGGTCGATCGTCGCGCGCTGACGTCACCTTCCGTCGTTCACTGTCGGATTTTTGAGTTGTTCGGGGCTCGTCGGTCCACTGCTTCCAAACTCGCATCTCTGTGGAACTGTTCCGCTGCACACGAACTCCTGTTGCGCGATAGAAAAATTTTTCTTCTCGAAGGCCGATAATCCTCCCCTGTTCAAACTCCGTAAGTTGGAATTTCTCCTACTTTTTTGGTGGAGGCATTCTTAGATCTCACTAAATATTCACCACTAACAAATAATCATTAACTACTTTCAACGTCCTGCTACAGCCCTCTATTTATACGCTTCCAGCATCAGTTCAGAGGGCGCTGCGCAGGCCACGCATGCGCGGTGGCTCTGACACTTTACTATTTTACGTAACTTCCTATAATTGATATACACTGCAAAGTTCATTTAAGTCTAATGATTCCTTCATGGCTTTGCATTTTTTACAAACTGCAGTGTATTTTGTAAAATTAATCAAGATTTTCCCCTCATACTTAAAATTTTATGCAAGAAATCTTGCAAAAGAATTTTTCTACATAATTAATGATTTCATAAAAAAAATTTCGGAATATGTATTTGCTCAGATTACTAAGTTTTTAAAAGATAACTATATATAAATCATTGAGTTTTCCAACTATTGCTTCGTAAGTCATATTAGTACTTGTCCTGTTAATTGTAGAAAAGGTATAGTAAATTTTTTTTTTTGAGAATCAAACATTTAAGAGAATGATAACATTTTATTTTCTAAGAAAGCACAATAAATTTATATCCTTTTAGGATTATTCGATTATTTCTTGAAATGCTATAAGGATCAAGTCTTAACAATGAGCTTCCCACTACACTATGCTTCAGCTTCTTCAAGAAAAGAAAATTGTTTTTCTCCTTACCGTTTTACTTGTACAAACTTCAGCATTGTGTGTTCACTTCTCGAAATGTGACAAATTTCTGAATTATAGTACCAAATACAGATTCTAATCTCATTTTAAAATTATTCGTGGGATTACTTTGAATGTGCTCCTGTGCATTTATATTTCGATCAGACCAAATGTCCTCAATCGTCTCCAGTAACTGAATTTACGTGATTCTTGGTTTAAACAGTTTCTACTAATATTTTCTCTAACATCCGCTCTGAATTTTTTATTGAAAAAAAAGAAAATTTAGTATATATTATTCCAAAACTGTGAGGGCTTTTTAAAATATTATGTTTCGTTTTTAACGTAATGCTATTAAATAACGGATGAATTCAATAGTTCATTTATATACGGCTGGCATGACAGTTATAGTTTTTTTCCCCTACAGAGGCATCGTGCGCTTCCATTGAAGGTTCATTCATCGTCTACGCATTTGTTGAATCATTTGCTTAAGTAAACACAGTGGCATCGATTGTTAAAAGCCGATTCTACAGTCTAGCTGGCGCTGGTGTTCCATAAATATGTTTCTTTCAGTATGTGTGTCTTAGGTATTAGTAAATGTGGTCTTAACAGTCCTCCGATAGATCGTGATCGACTTAATGCCCACCCCGGCCCTTTTGCCCTTTAATTTATAAGATGATTAACAATGTGTTTTTTAATTTCCCAAAATTACAACGTGTAATCAATGAGACATACAATTTACTACAAATTTGAAGATCTTTAAAATCATTTACAATAGTAGCAAGTATGGTCATTAAAATAAATATACATAAATTGAAAAAGATTTCAAACTGGATGATATTTATCATTATATCAACATCAGTACTTTTTGATCATCGAAATACTAATAAAAATATTCGTAATCTTATTTTAATAGTTTATTTAAGGTGTAGCCTTGATGACTTATCGACAGTCAGGTTTATCATTCCGCGATATCGCTGCTAGCATTAGTCGGAATCCAACGACTGTCATGCGAATATGAAATCAATGGGTTCATGAAGGCCTGGTTGCCATGCAAGATCTCAATGACTTCCGGCGACTAATTCCCTAGAGTACAGACATGTCATCAAGTCAACCTTGCAGGATTGTAAGACCACACTACGAACCTTTAATCAGAAAATCGACTTGTTTACAGCTCGACAATTTTCCACACGGACAGTGCGATTGTGTCTGGAGCCACACGGACTATCGGCATGGATAGCATAATTGACAATGCATCTACAGTAGCATGGCGATTATGGTGTTTCCCAACAACAAAACTGGATACAGGAAAAGCACTATGTCATCTTTTCACGTGTTCTGCAAGCATCATGATTATCTACGTATCAGTTTCTAGATGCATTGAGAAGAACGCATATGCCCTTCTAGAATTCAGTATAGTCATCCTGCTTGCATTAGCTATAGACTCTGTATCCGGTGCTTTTGGGTACACAGCACTAACATTTCTTCTTCGCGTCGACAGTAGTCTGAACAACCAACGTTACATTTCTCAATTTTTAAGGCTAATGGTTGTGTCCTATATTCGAGGAGTTGGAGACGTCATTTGTCAACAAGACAATGCAAGATCGAATGTTGCCCAGGGTATCCTGCCCTAACTCGATACAGAAGATCTTAGACTGTTGCCAGGACGAACACGCTCCGCAGATTTCACAACTATGAACTACTTCTTATAATGGTTTGTTGAGCGACTGTCTCCGTCCAAATAACATGGAATGATTTACTTGTATCTGTCATCCAAGCCTATTTTGACTTAATCCCACCGAACTGCTTATAAATTTAATCCTAATTTGTTTCTGCTATGTTGTATATGTACAAAAGTTAAAGTTTTATTAATTGCTTTCCTTTCTGGTGCTGCATTTTTAATGAAAAATTAGCACTTTATGTGTTGTGGCCAATTTCCACCTGTCTGACGTAGTAAGAACGAGGCCCACGAAATACATCGTGGCAAGGGGTCAGAAGTACGCCTATCGTTGGCCTTGAGCACCATACAGGTGACAGTACGAATTAGCTCGACGAAATTCCCCAAAAGAACAATAGATGGCTACACCACCTATATCCACCTCCCCAATTTTGGCATGGAACTGAAGGGAAGGGAAATATTCTCCAATCCCCTGCACTCGTGATTCAGCCCACAAGACTTTCGTACCCACTGATTTAAAGAGCACGTACACCGTGTGTACTTGGAGGGTATTTGGTGGCATCGGACATCAAACCCAGGCCTTCCAGTCTGGAGTTCGATGATCTAACCACTAGGCTACCCAAGGTCCCTAGCACTTTATACCCACTCTTAACACACACACACCACATGCATACACACAGAAACGTACACATACACACTCAAAAAAGAAAAGTATATTGATCTTTATAGAGGAAAATATTTAGAAAAGAGTAAAGTACGTAATGAAGCTACCTATCAAAATCCTTGGAGCAAAATAAATTAATAAATATAGTTTTAAAGCTAAAATGAAGCTCAAATGCAATGTTTTCTTTTTCTTATGTCATAAAAACACCGACCGAAAAAAAACGTTTTGACTTTCTCCTAACGTTTTTTCTTGCAAAAAAATCCATTTTTATTTAAATTTATTTTAAAATAAAAGATTATAATAATTTGCTTTATTCCAGAATGAAATCTTTTTTTGTCTGCTTGAAGGGTTGTGAAATTGCGTAGGTTTTACTTACATACATTCCTTTGTGGAATATTGCAAAAAATATACGAAGTTTAAATGTTTTCTTTTTCGCTCTAAGTCTAAGAAAGGTTTTTGGTTTGCTTCAGGGTATAAGATGGTTATTGAGAATTTTTCAAATGAAATACCTAATTTTAGAATATAAATTTCTCATGAATATTCTGAATATATAATTGGGCATAAACTTTATTGTATTACATTGATGAAAAAGGATTAAGATTTTGCTTGTTAAAATTTTTTTCTCTTATAAATCAAAATGGGAATAAATCATCTGTAAAAATATTAGAAATTTGAGCAATGAATTGAATAAAAATGTAAATAAAATAAAGTTTGGGCTTCATTATACATTTTAAATTTATTATTATTATTATTTATGCCAGCTACATATTTATATTCTTTATTGAAAATATTATTATCAGAAAGAGAACATAATGCATGAATTATATTTATTTTAATATATTGAGTGTTTTTGTTATTAAATTTTAATAATAAACCAATAAATGCTTATAAATAGTAGTTTTTTATGATCTTCAATGCATAATATTTCTACTAATGTTGAAAAATCACTAAATTCCGCAGGCATTCCAAAGTTTTAACAAAATATTGATTGATGGCATGCTTTAGAAATATCAATTTTTTTCACATTAGTAATTGCTTTCCTATGCAAACTAATTGTATTTATAATTGAATATGCATATATCTTCAACTAAATAATACTTTTTCTTAGAGATTCTATTCCTTAGAGAAACAAACAACCTTCATCAAAAAATACTTTGCGTCTTTCACCTAAAATATAGTGCATTAAAATATTACAGATCTGACAATAAATGACTTTTTTAGTGTTTTCTTACAGTTGTATACAACTGTAATATTTCAGTAATATTTGAAACTTTATACAATTAGGAATTTTCGTTACAGTATAATTAATTAGTGCTTTTTTTATTACAATGTAGTTAAATGATACAAAAAAACTTGAAATAAAAATGACAGTAAGTCCCATTTTAAAAATAAGTTTAACTCGTTTGAATCCAGAATGAATGAATTATATATATATATATGTCAGATGATAAAACATATCATAAAATTATTCATTCAAATTTTTTTTTCATATAATATTAGTAGAATATAAGAAGTAGTAATAGAATATAAAGAAGCTCAGTGGCTGAGTGGCTAGTGCATCACGCTTCCACACCCCAGATCCGAGGTACAAACCCCGGATTGGGCAAGGTTGACTCAGCCTTTCATCTCTTCAGTGGGTCGATAAAAGGAGTACCAAGCTTGCTTGGGAACTTAACATCTGGGGTTTCACGTCAGACTAACCTCCTGACTGGAACATCTGCTCATACACCTCAGGGTCCAAGGTCGCGTATACTGAGTTGAGCACTGTAGGCCTTGGCTCTCATGAGCTGTCGCACCACTCTGAGTTAATAGGATATAGATTTAAAAATGAATAATTATATTCAGGTCCCTTTAACAACTATTTAAGATATAAATACTAAAATAAATACGTTACATATAAGAATGTTGCTGTGCTTTGTGAAATATTTTACTAAAAAGTGATAATTTAAATAAACATGATACATTTGTAGCACGCTTTATTTCAATAGAAACAATCATGTATTTATTCTTTATGGATATAAGTTTCAACAAAACTCAACAACAAATTGCAGACAATGGAACAGGTAAAAAAATGTTTAACATTTCTAATATTGGAGGTATTTTAAATTAAGCTAGAGAATACGAATTTTATTTTTAGATGAAATGTAATTAATTCTATATTCTGCTAATTTCATCCATTTTTCTAAAAATCACATTTTTAGGTTCTGTTTATTTATTGAATTGCGGTAAATTTTTTCAGTTACCTGTTGTATTAAAACAAATATGTTTTTGTGATTGTAAAAATTATTATTCCCTACATACTCTATAATCCAAAATTTTAAATTTTGAAAAGAACCTAAGGTCTAAATAAATTTGTACAGATTTTAGGACTGTACTTAAAAATAATTAGCGATGTTTATTACGTAGATATTACTGTTTTGTAGATGATTGTAGGATACATCAAAAATGAATAAAAATTCATAAATACCAAAATTTTGTAGCTATTGTATACGAAATAAATGTCTAAACAAGTAATGTAAAAAAAAAAAATTGTAAATCAATTGCTACTTTGAATGGATGAATAGAAAGTATTTGATCAACGATTGAAAATTTGAACAAGATATATATATATATATATATATATAATATATATATATATATATATAATATATAATATATATATATATATATATATATATATATATATATAGGGAGAGCGTGAACTAATATTCGTAATTGAAAAAAGAGCGTCAGCATTGCTGTAACCAGTTTGGTTAGTTTAGCTGAAAAACTGATTTTCGACGCCAACTTTTTTGGCATTGTTTTATCAGTTACATTGATACAACAATGGACACGAATCTAAGTTGGCGTCGAAAACTGGTAACTAATTTAATTTAATTAATTAATATTTGAAAATATGTATCAACATCAAGTGTCATCCACTACAAGTTTTAAAAAATTTATTTGAACTTGATTGGATGAATAGGAAGTATTTTATTGACGATTGCAAATTTGAACAAGATAAATATATATATAAATAAATATACGAGGGAGAGATTGAGCTAATAGTAGGAATTGAAAAAAAATCATATTATAAAAAAATATAAGTGATATCTTCTATCTATAACTGTAGTTAATACACACATTTTGTATTATTTTTAATATTTATAATAATTTAATGAAATTTATTACCTTACAGTTCATATTTAATATCATCTCTCGGTAGCTTTTCAGAAAACATCTTTGAATTCCGACCGACTGAAAAAAATTAGATTAAAGAAAGTGTGAAGAAAACTATTGTTTTATATTTAACCTTTACTTACGAAAATCCTTTCGATAAAAATCCTCTTCAAGAGGCAAGCGAACATCCTTTGTATAGCATTTTATTAAGTCACGATGTCATTTAAATCACCTGTTAAAAAGTTAAATAAGAATTCTCCGAGCACCATTTTAAGTCCAAAAATTTCAGTCTTCCCTATTAAAACGCTTTTTTATGTTATGATTTCACTTCAAAGAACATCATTTATTTAATCTTAGAAAAAATAAGGATTCAATGAAGTATGACTGTTTTTCTTGGCTCTGGTATCATTTAAAACTATAGTAAACTTGGAAAGAGAAACTTCATAATTGAAGATTTTAAGTTCTTTTCTAAGAAATAAAGAACATTCGTTTATTTTTTGCTTGAGTTGTCAATCCCAATAAAGGAATTTAGGGAAAAATGTTCTTTGCGTGGAAGAACGCGATCTTAAATATCAAAGGGGAAAATAAATATTGGGACAAAGGGGAATTTTTATAAAACGCAAATTTTTTTGGGGGAAAAAGCGATAAATTTTTTGGGGTTTAAAGATCTTCTACAACTTTCAGAATAAATTTTTAAAAACAAAATTTATATATAGGAGAAATATATTAGTAAAAAGAATATAAATTGTTTATAACTTTTTTTAAAATACAAAAGGGCTAAAATGGATTAATATCGATTAAAATATTCAAGAAATGAAGCATTTTGGATTAAAGAATAATTATCGAAGGAAAAAAAAAAGCAAAATTTGATTATATAATTGTTTACACAATTATATTAAATTGAATATCAAATTCTAACAAATAAAAATTCTCATTTACAATTTTTTATTTTTCCATAAAGAACATCTTTAAAAGGGATCCGACTTCGTTCGGAAACCCGGGTTTAAAAGGGATAAATGAAAATTTTCATGATATTTATTATTTAGATTGAATACATGTATAAAATTGTTTTGGACATTTTAAAAAAAATTTATTTAAATACAATATTTTTTTCAAAAAAAATTTAAATTTGAATAATTTTTTTTTTTAAATTTCTCCTTTGGGAAAATGCTTCTATTATAATAATATTTTGCCTGTATATAGCTAAAAGACCTCTGTGAGGCTCAACTAAAATTTTTTGAAATGCATAACTCGGAGTCGATTTATCCATGTTTTACGACAACAGAGGGAGAAATTTTTAAGAAAATACGCCGATAATTATTTCGAATGGTTGTAACTCTGAAAATAATGTAAATTTTTTCCCAAAATTTATAGTTGAGCCTCTGTACAGAGGTCTCACTATATACGGCTAAATATTATACAATGAAGTATTTTTTTAAAAAAGGGAGACATTTGGAAAGGATTCTAAGTTCATTTTTGCCAAAATTGTATTTAAAATTTTTGTCTAATGTCCCTTAAAAAATTTTAATGTTTTTAATCAAGTACTAAATATCATAAAAATTTTATGTATGCGCTTTTATCAGGGTTTCCCAACGTAGTCAGGCTCTAATCCTAGATTTTGGGGTATTTTGAAGTACTTTAAAAATAGTTGCTTACCATAATATATCGGCTTCCAAAATTTAAGGTACCTTTTTTGTCCCCTCACCATTAAAAAAATTAAAATACAGGGAAAAAATATAGCTTATATGAATGATCCTAAATAACGCTTTAATAAAAACTTATGAAACACAATTATGCCCCTTCCCCAACATTATCTTTTTGAGAATCAAGCACTTGTTTTGTAGTCAGAAAAAAATGCAAATATCTTAGTTTTGCAATTTATGGGGAATTTTTATAATGCTCGTTGATCAACAACTGTTTTTTTTTTTTTTTATTTCTAGCAGAAGAACTTGATAAATACATCATTCACCGGAGTGAAAACACTCCGCACAAACACACATGGAGTACAACAAATAAACAATAAAACGAAGAATCAAAAAACAGAAGAAAAACTGAAACATAAGCACAATCAGAAAGTCAGTCAGATTGCACCGCTTGTAACCGCTCTCTGACCCTCCAGTATCTATGGTAGATGTCACCAGAGACAGCAGGGCAAATTTCCAGAAGCTCAGCATTCATTAGGGAATTCTCTCTGCTCAAAACACTGTTTGGAGAGGGGAGGACGTTTAGTCTATGTCGTGACCCGCAAGACAGTCGGCCCAGTTTGCAGCCTGAAGGCAGCAACCGCATGTCGTCTCGGGTGATCTGGGATTTCATTCAGCGTATTCCTCCACGACATCATAAATTTCTTCATACAAATGAGCTTCATATATCTTTTCGCCTTATCTCTAATAACTCTGCTTATATAAGAGTACGGTATTCCTCTCTGAAAGCACTGAAAAACTCAAGCACCCTTTTCCAATAAATGTAGAAATTATTATCTTGTTGGTCAAATGCCTAGGAGATAACGTTAACTCTGTTCGATTAAATGGTAAATTATCAGTTTTATTTGAACTTCAATCAAGAGACGAGGACAACCAATGAACTGGCACCCTACTAATTTAACTTTCACACCACACTAACAGGAGGACTTTGAACCTGGAAGGATTTAACATGTACCAGCCTCTCTACATGGTGGATCTTCAGTGGCGCAAGGGCTTGAACTCTCGACTCGGGAAACCCCAGCCCCGAGCTCAGGTGGTGAGTGAATATTAAGGGCCACTGTTCAGCTACACGGGGCTTTTGGGACGGACCAGTAAGAACCATGGTCAAGTGCGTGAAAGACACCAGCGGCACCCCCCTCTCCTAACTACCACCCACCAACGGGAGACGTTTAAGGCGATATGGTCCCATCTTTAAAATTTTTTTTTTTAAATTTGATTTTTGGGTTTTTAATTTTTTTATAAAGGTTAATATTTTAAAATTATAAAAAATTTTTTAATTTGTTGCAAAATGTTTGAAAAAATTTAAAAGTTTTAAATTTTTTAAACTTTTTTTAACCCCCTAAGGTTTTTTTAAAATGCTTTTCTTTAAAAAATTTTTTCCCAAAAATTTTTATATTATACTACATAAAACTTTGGGGATTTTTTCTATACCTCTTTAATTTTTTTTATTAATTTTTATAGTTAAACTTAAAAAAATTCTCAAAAAAACATTAATTTTGATTTTGAAATTTTTAGAAAATTAAACACGTTAGAGCAATTCAATGAAATTTTTAAAAAAGCATTTCAGAACATGTAAAAAAAGTTTCAAACCCTTCCCTAAATTTTTAAAAAAAGGGTTTTTAAAAACGTGAATTACAAAAATTTAACATGGAGAAAAATGGTTTAAAGTTTCATTTTTTGCAGAAAAAAAATTTAATAATTGAAATTTTTATGAATGTTAATTAGTTTGTTTCAAACTCTTACACAAATTTTTTTTTAAAATTTAAAGAATAAAGAATATATTGTATTGTATATAAAAAAAAGGTCAAATTTCAAAAACATTATCTTAACAATTTTTAAAAAGTACACCCCTTTTGAGTTTATTTATGAAAGTTCATACTACTATAATAAACAATATTACAAAAATATTCATATCTTTTTTCCATTTTTAAAAACCCTTAAATTTTCCCAAAAAACTTAGGTTTCCCAAAATTTACTCAAAAAGAAGCATTTTTGCAAATTACTAGAGTATTTTTAAAAGTTTTTTTAATGCATTTTTTAATGTTTTATTTGGGTACGGAATCCCATATATTTTTATAAACGAAAAAAAATATTGATTCTTCTTCAAGTTTTGCACACCTCAAATTAGTGTTTTTAGAATCTTCAACTTGTCTTAATCGAAAAACCCCCTCTTCAAAACTTTCTTTGGGCGTTTAGTACGTTTTTAGGCCCGGCATGTTAACTTTTAAACTTTTTTGGGAAAACCCAAATTCCTTTTTCTAAAAACCTTTTTTTCCTTGAAAAAGGTACAAAAAAAATATTAAATTTGTGGAACAGAACTTCAAAGAAAAACCCGTAGAATAACTCTATATAATCAAAACAAAACAATTATTTCACAGATTCATAATCAGTGGGGAAAAAAAAAAAATTTTTTTTATCCAGGCTCTTTTCGAACGATCTGAAAAGTGGGCGTGGGAGCTTTGTTTAGTCTACTGACATGCAGCAAAATGGATAAATAACTGAATAAAAAAAATAGATACAACTCTGAAATTTTTCAGACACATTAAGAAGGATTAAAAACACATATATGCCCAAAAAAAAAAATGAAGTTTGATGATTTTTTGGGTCCATATCGTCTTAAAACTTCCAGGGCAATCCATTTTATGAGATTTCGCCTCAAAAAGAAATGTTCCAAACACCCTGGGCAAACAACGTTGATAAAAACTTCCTAGTTTTTTTCCCGAAGGAGGAGGGAAAATAACTATATCCCAGCTCATTTCTATTCTTTTGCATCAACCAGTGGCGTACTATACACCCCCCAAAATTCCCATTGCGAGGAGGCAAACGTCTGACTGACGCCTAGTACGCACCCTTTGAAGATCTGGCTTGGGGGACAAAACCGCTTTTACCCATTCTGTGTTACCCCCCCTGTTGTCAAACTCATCTTCTTC
>BMAV01025861.1:0-34398 GCA_019973955.1 Trichonephila inaurata madagascariensis
GCCTCGGACCTGGCGCAGGGCCATAGGGCCCAAGCGATGAATTTCAGTTATAAATTCAACGAGCAACAAAAAGATTTTGAACCGATATTGCAATCCGAAGGATTTCCACGCATTTGAGTCGTGCAGCAGCGCCCTAGCCATCTTTTCCCGTATAACTGTATTTTTGCAATCTGTACAAAATTTTCGCGCATGCGTTTTTTTTTCACACAAAATCTTATTTCAAACAAATGAGTTCTATTGAAGTCAAGAAAGTTTGTTTTAGTTCACAGGCATGCTTAGTTACTCTCGAATACATTTTACACTAATGAAAAAGAAAATCCTAACACCAAGAAAAAATTATTGTAGACTGATGAAACTTCGGCACAATATATTTGTCTAGGTAAAGTATTTAATTAATTTAAGTTTCAAAATCACAAATTAATGTATAATCGTGAGAATAACCTTTTCAAATGTGAAATGATGGTACATTAAAAACCACTGCAACAGCCAGAATTTTAAATGCAAACTTGTAAAACGTGCATGCAATATGCCGTACATGTACTGGATATCAGTTTGTGGGATGGAACTACATGCCTGTTGTTCTTATTGGTCAATATAAGGTTGTTTAATTCTGTTTGTGGAGAACGCTGCCGTCCAATGATGCCTCATTCGTGCTCGATTGGAAGAAAGATCTGGTGATTTAGCAGGCCAGACCCTCTATAAAGAATCAAAAGAGTATGTGGTATCTCGCTATTCTGTTGGAAAACACCCCTTGAATGATGTTTATTTATGACGGTGCTTTAGTTTGAATCACCAGACTAACATACAAGTTTGCAGTCTGGATGTGTGAATTAACCTCGAGAATGTCCCTGCAATCAAAGAAAATTTCTCGCATCAGATCACATTTCTAGGTGTAGGCCCAGTGTGTCTAGGCCTCTGAAAGTTTGTTTGCTGGGGCTGACATTGCCTTCTTCAAAACAATATACAGCCATCACGAGCACTAAGAGAAAAACAGCTTTGAACACAACACATTACCACTACGCTCTCCAAATATTTCTAGCGTGACATGTCAGTGATTTGAAGCTAATAGTATGAACACTTTAAAGCATCTGGCTGAAAGCTATTTCTCAAACGGGTGATTTGTTACAAGTCACTGTGTCACTCTGGTGCCGAAAAAACTATAATTTCTGCTGTAGATGCATTACGATGTTCCCCAGCGTGGTGAATACGGTGGTCTTCTCTGTCAGTGGTGACCCATGCGTGGTTGGACCATAGTTTTCTTGAGGTAGTGTTTGACCATAGCTTTCTTGAGGCGGTGGCTGACCATAGTTTTCCTCCCGGGACCACTGCTGTCAAAAATCATGCCCAATAGACATACTCCTACCAAGTCTTTCTATAACATCTTGGAAAGAAAATCCACGTTTTCTTAGCTCTGTTGTACTACCTCGTTCAAACTCAACGAGATATTAATAATGACTTCTTTTCACCTTCTTAAAGTCATTCTGGACTAACATCAACTCATTACATCAAATCTCAACGATAAATAAGACTCACAAACTGTATAGTACGCATTTAAAATACATTGGACTCTTATCCTCAAAGTGGAACAACTAACATCACACATAAGCACCAAACGCGAAATTTGAATTAAAGTCATATTTCAGATGTATAAACACGCCTGCCAAATTTTTTTTTATATAACACAACTTCTTCTTGGCGGTCATCAGCAGTGAATTTCCTAATGAAGATAAATGAAACAAATGAGTAGTTATGTGATAAAAGATATATCTAGTTTAAAACATATTATTTCATGTTAGTTGCATTTAGGCATTGCTACCAAGATAAAGATTCATAAAAGCGGCACTGGCTAAAATCCATGATATGAATGAGGGGAAAAAGACCACAATACCAGTGACTGGAGGCAACTTTCCTTTTGAAACAGTTAGACTAATATGAAACTTCCCTAATGACCATGATTTGGAAAATCATACCCCAGAGAATAAATGGTGCCAACAGATCATTGCAATAAGTTGAGTGTGGACTATTAAAAGGATCTAGTCTGCTAAAATTATATTCAAAATTTCAGAAATGAATTTGGAAAAATGGAACAAGGAGCAATGGATTTATCAGGGCTTCTAGTTTGAAAAAGAAGCTGGGCAAACTTGCAGGCAGCAAAAGAGAAGGAAAAAATCATTTTCGGTGAAAGTAAAGAAGTCGGTTGTGAATTTTTGAAAGAAGCGAAAATTTCATAGCCAATTAATTTTATGTCATATGCGATAGGGCAAAAGCAGAACTATCCCGAAGACCTGAGATTTATGAAACTGTTGCAGAACACTTTACTGTACTTTTTGACCAGAGATTATAACCTGAAATTAAGAAGAAAGCTACCCCAAAACAAAATGAAACTTGCAAAGATGATATTAATTTTTATTTTTATTTTAATGGTATGAATTGGATCAGTTTTTACTATTTAAAAAAATATATACAATGAGACCTAGAAATTTATTAATAGAAATCCTAATGTAGAGATACACTCACTTCCAAAAGTTAAGCACGGAGGAAAAGAAACCGGAAGCCAATCAGAAAATGAAGGGGATGCAATTCGCTGACAGGTGATGGGGGTATGCAAATAGGGAAAAGGAATGGGCTTTCATGTCAAAAAATAGAAAAAAAGGGGTTTATGAAACCAGTTTTGAAGGGTTAGGAAGGATTGTGTGCTGATAGAAGGTTTTTAAAAAATTTTTGTAAATTTGTTTTCAAGACATACGGTTTTAAGCTTCCAAAAAACGGGGTTTTTGGGCGTCCCCTGGGGGGCTCATTAAAGCAGGGCAGTCCCCGGGGCCTTTCTTCGGCGTTCTTACCCCGAATTTTTCACTTTTTGGGAAACTATTCCAAACCACAAAGAATTTGGGGCCCAAGGCCCGTGGGGGTGGTAAGGGTTCAACCCCTGCGGAAGATCGATATTTTGATTTTGAAACCCGCGGAATCGCAGGCACCTCCACCATGAATTTTGGGTTACAGCGCCCATTGGTAAGGCTTTCGTATACTACGCCGAAGACATATAATGGTGTATCCCCGAACCCGAGTTTGTGTTCTTACCCGTAATCAAGAGGTAATTAAAAGTGGTGCCGGGAAAGGAAAGGGGACTGTGTCTGACTGGGGCAATGTCATGTTTACTGATGATAAAGATTTGCCGGGAGACAGTGACGCTTTAAAAGGGATAGGAAAAACGAACACGCAATCAGCCCCAAAACATCCCCGAACATAAAAGCTTTCCCAAGCGGAAGATCATGGTGTAGGCAGGATTTTCATTAGATACCGCACCACCGCACATCTTTAAACGGGGCGTAGGGTTCCGGTATCGAGATGACGTCCAGGAATTGTGAATTTACGCTGCGGTTGGCCCAACTTTTGTTTTAATGGATAACGAACGTTCCAAGAGTACACGTCGAGACCCGGGGTAAAGCAAGGCCCGGGGCTATTCGCCCGACCTTAATCCCATTGAAAATCTTTGGGATGCTCTCGGCCGTGCTGTATCCGAGTCCTGGTGCCACAAAAAACCTGCTATGTAGAGGGCCTGATGCCCGTTAAATCTGTCGAGGGGCAAAGTCCTTACGTTGTCGTGGTGTGGAAACTTGGAGAGCGTAGTATCAGCTCAGATGTTGTCCTCGTCGGTTTATCGAATTTCAGGATAACAAAGTTCGTCGCCAATGGCCTTCAAGTAGCTTTAAAGTGAAACGTAAACAAAAACAATCAAGCAATCATTTGTTGTGACTAATGCAACCTTCCTGATGAAGTCAGATTGAGGCCCACGAAATTCATCGCGGATAAGGGTTAGAATTTTTACGTCTATCGTTAGCTTTGAGCACCATGCAGGTGACAGTACGCTTTTGCTCGGTTCCACGCCATCTTAGAAGGAGAAAACCCTGGGGGTGATCAGAGGCCTCCCACCAACCACACGAGAGGACTTGCGGCTCGACGGCTATTTTGAGTACCCCCATGTCGCAAAGGCACTATATATTTATAAACATCCATATCTTCTCCGAGATTCGAACCCAGTCTCTACGGCACCGCAGTCAGCGACGCTAACCACTATACCGGTTGGGCGACAGCAGTCATTTAATTCAGTTTGCTTTGATAAGGATTTTATTTTAACGATGGAAACCATCTCAAAAATATATTTGCATTTCATAAAATATATTACATGATTTTATTCAACATATAATTTTGTTTCTTTTTTTGTTTATAAAGAAACACGGCATTTAAAATACAAAGAGTTGGATCCCATTTTAATATATACCTTTGATTATCACCAACTTTGAGAATTATTGTTATTATATTGGATAGAAGTCCAATAAAAAGAGAAATGAACTGTTTGCACAATTTGATATCATTTTCCATCGTTAAGGGGGGGGGGGCAATAAACTTGTTTTTTATATAAAACTGCTTTTTGAAAACTTTTAGTTTTTTTATTTTACATTTCTTTTCATTATTTTCTCGATTTACATGTGTCTCTATTTTTTTCATTCTTTTACTATTACTTACTATAATGAAGGAATATCGCAAATTATTTTTAACGCAGATTTATTTTTAATTCAAAAACAAAGTGCTCTAACAATCGTTTATATATGCATTTATATTTTGCTTTATATGTTCAAGTAAGGTTGAATTAAATTAAGAACTCAGAAAATATTAAATCTCAAATAAAATCCTTTTATATAAAATTAAATTTTCTCAAATGGTTTTTAAGTTAACTATTACAAAGATAATCCTATTCATTATATAAAATAGTTTTTGTAAATATTTAAAATATCCAGGTACTTCTAGGGACGGTATCAAGTCGGTTACAAATATATTGGTTATTGCTTCTCCAAGTTGTCATCAACACCAACACATTTTTTGGTGATACTACCCAACAAAATATATTCATTACAAACATAATAGCGGAACAGAATTTGACTTGTTTTCTACAGGTTGCCTTGCCAAAAGCCCTCGTTTAGATGAATAAGGTGACGTTAATATTCACTCACTCTACAGGTTGGCGTAGTTAGCTCTGAGGGGGCCATGTATCAAAATTCCTTCGGGGCCCTTTTTTAGATATGGGAGCCCTATTAGTGGGGCCACAACATATAACATGGATGGGTTACATGTTGGGGCCCCTGTAGTTTGGGGGCCCCGTATCATTGTTATCAATTGGTATTCAACACCCTTGCTGATGAATACCAATATTCACACACAAATTATTTACTGTGCTTGAGTAAAATAGCAATGTCAAAAATTATAGAACTAATTTTATATCGGCACCCTACTCATTTATCATGCTTCTGAAATTATACGAAATAGATTTTTGGAGGCCATTTTCTCATCATACTGTAATTTGATAACCCCAACTTGGTGAAATGGTGTAACTGTCTGAAGGAAAAACCCGTAGCATACCAATATCAAATTAGTTCCAAAATTATAAGGTACAAATTAAAGAAAACGAAGCATAGAAAAATTGATAATGGATAACTTTTCTTTTTTCTAAAACTGAGGACTTATATGACAATCCGATTAAGATGATTTGATTATGAGATGATATGACGAAAAAGGACATGCAAAATAATATCGACGAAGTCCTAGTTGAACCCCCTGATATTTGAGGGACTAAAAATTTTAGCCAATTCCATGAAGGAAAAAAAACCCATTGGTACTTACATATTATCGCAACCTATTGGTGACATTATATGAAACGAAGCACATGATTGCCAATTCAGCACACACGACACATGCGAAATTAGGATCACCAACTTGGCAAGTTACCTTGAACTTTAGTGATTGTTGCGATAATATATGTAAGTACTAAACCATTGTTCGAAAGGTCCGACTTGAGCTAAATCCTAAGCACACTATTTGTAAGCAAAAATTGCCAAATTGGCGCTAAAACTCTAAAAAATGTTTCGCCAAATTTTTGTTGCTGAATCAAGGGGTTAAACTAGGATCCTAAAGATATGATTATGTGATAATTTAAGTCCAGAGAATTTTTAAAGATATATATATATATATATATACTTTAACTTGATTTATTCGTAGAAATATTTAATTCATTATCGGTCGGAAATTTTTTTTATCAAATCATTAGATTATTTATAAAATTTGAATTCAAACATACAAGGCATGGATATTCTTTTTTTTTTTTTTTGGTTTTGGGTGGTGGGACTTGAAACATGCAGTGCATGTTTTCTGACGAAAAACTTTCTATTATTTTTCATCCTTAGAGTCTTTCTTTTAATTAATGTCAGATAAAAAAAAAATGTAGGCTCAAAATTTATTTTGGCTCAAGTGTAATATAGGATGGCCACTTTGGATTTGGCGATTTTTTTTCAGATTTGGTGATTTTTATCTAAATGTCTTAGTGAGATAACGAATTCATTCTAAAATAAATAATAAATAATTCCGAATAAAGCTCCTTGGCGACCGCTTTTAGTTGCCAAAAAAAAAAAAAAAAAAGGACTGCTCCGAGTGAGTGAATGTGAATTTTAATGGCGCAAGGGCCAACTTCGGCTAAGCTGCGCCAAACACTCGTTATAAAGGAAAAAGTATTTTTTTTAAATGCATAAAGTACATGCATACATGCATATGTAAGCATGCATGCATACATACATAATATTAAAAATCTAATTAAAAGCACAAATCAAATCCAATGGTACCATAAAATCTTTAAAAAATTATATTTCATGTAAAATGTCAATTGAACGTAAAAAAGCAAAAAGATTTGGATGGGGAGTTTTCCCAACCACATCAGTCAAAGTTAAAAGATTGGTTTTAAAAAAGGTGTTTCTCTTTTAATTGAATATTTTGGACATTCTATTAAAATGTGTAAAATGGAGAGGTCACATTGACAAAAGTCACATAGTGAGGGACTCTCTCCCAGCAGCAAATGTCTATGCGTTAGACGAGTGTGCCCAATACGAAGACAAGTCAATAGGATATCTTGTCTTCGTACTGGTACCGCTGTCTATTAAGCAGTGGAAGGACTGCGCCGAGTGGCCCCCCTATACTACACTTGAAACCATTAAATCTTTTGATCGCAATGCCAATTTGCTTTTATTGTATTGTTATAATTAAATAAAAATTAAAAATATGATTCTGAGATGGCTAGCTAGCTCGTTCGAATTTATCGTGATTAAAAGACTGATTTTTAACTATAAGTCGTCTTTTTTTTTAAACATAAAGTTCACATTTTTACATTTAGTAACCGATCACATGATTTTGTGATAACATTTGTAATTCAAAACACGAGTCAATAAATTTGGAAAAAAAATTATATCATGATTTTTTTTTTTTTTACTTCACATGTTTTCTGATGGGATCGAATTTCATTGTCATGGTTGCTCTTTATGAGGTCTTTAAAAAAAATTTTGTAAACAAACAAACAAAAGGAATTCTTTTTCCTTCTTTTTCTTTCTTTTTTTCCCAACCAATCAACTTGAGTCAACCTATTTTCTGTATCCTTCGACCAATAGCTTAGCTTGTAAGAATCAATCCAGTAGTTTTCAAGATGGCAGCATGTTCAGATACGGAGGAGAAGCCCTCTTCCCCAAAAGAATCCTTACCTCTCAAAATTTGTGTAGAAAATAGTTTAAATCACGATATACGAAAAAATTGTTGTAATGAATCACGCAACGTTAGCAAGAATCATGAAACATTTTCTGAGGTATTTACTGAGTTTTTGATTACCTTGTAGGCTTAGGATCATAATATTTAGTTTAAAACACCCCTATAATTCCAAGTATATATATGAGTATTAATTGTTTCCTTTTATGATTAACTCAATAATATTAATAAATTGCATACTGCACTTTCCAGTGAGAGTATTTAGTCACTAAATGGTATATTACTGGTGCATTTGTTTTGCTTTTTCTTACCTTGCGGACTGCAATTGCTGAATCACTTTTCATCCGTAACGCTAGTGGATTACTCATGTTTTACCCTTCTACAAAAAAACTTTATTCGCGTCTTTTCAATGTCCATTTGTACAACTTAAATGGTTACGAAATTCTGTTTAGTGTACTATTCGTATGAATGTTGAAATTTTGGGAGGTATTGTGTAATTAGTAAACATCACCGCTATTTAATGTCTTATTTGGTAAACATCGCTAATTATTTACTAAACCTGTAATCTTATCCGAAATGCATAAAACTAAGTTTTGCGCAAGGTTTTGAAAATCGGTGCATTATGCAATTTATAACAGGTGTGCATAAATAATGAATTTTCTGCAACTTTTTCCCCTTAAGCCGAAATACAAAATTAAATAGTTAATATCGTTATAAAATACGAAGAAAATATTTAATTTGGTCCATTTTTATTCTAAGTAAAGTCTTGAACTTGTGATATTTCGAAAAAACTATGTTAAAACCTGCAATATAAATACTTAAGTGTTGTAACGCCTCATTGAAAAGTGAAAGTATTCTCAAAACGAACTATCTTGTGTTTTGC
The DNA here is from genome assembly GCA_019973955.1 of Trichonephila inaurata madagascariensis. NCBI lineage: Eukaryota > Metazoa > Arthropoda > Arachnida > Araneae > Nephilidae > Trichonephila > Trichonephila inaurata. The sequence continues at coordinate 8,459 of BMAV01025861.1, forward strand.
ATTCGAATATTTATTTTTTTTTATCATTCTTGGATTATAAAATATTAATTCCAATAGAAACACAGCAGTTTTATTGAAATTGATACTATCATTGATATTTAAAAATAATTGCCATTATAAAAAAACTTAAGGTATTAATGGATTTCAGTGCATTAATTTTATGAATGACTAACTAGAATATATTTGAGCTAAAATGAAATAATAGGGTACCCCTTGTCAAACTTGGTAGTATCTTTAATATTTTCTTAAATAATTTGCCAAACCCTTGCTGTGTATTCATAGTCATACAAAATTAGCAATAATTCAAAATCAAACACATTCTAACAGTGATAAGTATAAATTTCAATGCATTAAAATGAGATTTAAATGAATTAAAGAAAAATTTTCCTATTATGAAAAAAATAATTATTCTATTCGTATGAAATAAAGACTTGCTTATTTAGAATTCTTATTCTGCTGAAGGGACATATGCTTTTTAATGAGCTTTAAGAAAAGTACTAAATTGCTGATTTTGTACATCCTTTCCCGCATAGGCTAAAAGTTTATAATTGAATTCATTCTGGCATGAAGCAATTTTCGTTTTATACTCAAGGTAAGTGTCCATGACATAAATCTTGAAAGAAATGAAGTCGATATTTGTGTTTCAAGTCAATATATTCATCATTAAAACCTGGATCTTACCTAAATTATTTTTTCACTATAATTATTCCTTTTCATGGAGCTTCTGATATGATAATCATTCCTTTCTCTCTGCAGTATTCTCAAATTGGTCATTCAAATCCTTCATTTGAATCAAACATATGACACTTTTGCAAATTTGTTTGATATTATTCTTGGTCAAATTTTTAACATTGTATGCCAGGTATTTTTCTCTTTTTTCCAAAGTGTTATACTTTGGGGGTTCCCTGTCCAAGGAAATGATTAAAAGCGAACTAAAAAAAAATATTTAAAAAAATTATGTTGAAGCTGTAGTATTAGTAAAATTTTCTATCAATGATACTGAAATATTTTTCTAATTAAACTTCCTGCCAGTTCTAAATATTAATTAAAAACATAGAACACAATATTTAATTCAGGGTGGGCAGTAGAAAATAACTGATGGCTGTGCCTTCTTTAAAATGATAACATTCATTAGTTAACTTTGCATCTCAAAAAAATATATAAATTGTACTATAATTAATATAAATGGCAGTCTTATTCAATTTATTGTGCTAATTTCCAATCATCTATAGCTGCATGCACATTTAATTTTTGAATCTGTTTTATGAGGCAAATGTAACCTATTGCATATTGCTGCAATTTTTTAGAAATTAGGATTGAGATTGCTCATGTTGAAATTCTTATCACAGTCCATAAGTTAATGTCAGCCAACTTGCATCTATATTTATTCTAGCTGATCTTCATGCAAGATGTTTTCTGTCTAATGGATTTTCTAACTTTCTTGGCAAGTCATTAAAAACTCTTTGCATGTCACTATTTGCCCTCTCTGGATTAATTCCACTTTTAAATGTATCAGGGCTACTAAAATAAACAAGTTGTCTAAATGAATTCATTATAGCATCATGAAATCTAAAGAATGTCATCAAATTGGAGGGATGCCCTGTTCTTTAACTTAAATGTTTTTCTAGAAAAAACTTTGCATATTGATCATATTGAAAAATTTCAAGAACTGAACTTCGAATTCATTGTTTGCTAAATAATAAATTCAAATTCCTTTTTTAAATTTTATTAGTGTTCCTTCCATTAGTTATTGGGAAAAGTAAAGATGTAAAGGATAATTTTTTCTGTTTTTTTAATGATTTGGTGCAAAAGGGAAAATTATGTATGATACAGTGATGCATGTCTAAAAATTTAATTTTGAATATTATTGAATATGCATTCATCACTTTGTGTGAATGACATGTTTGGTTGAAAAGGATTAAAGAAATAAATTTATTTGGTAATACAGTAGAGGAGATTAGATGAGCATTGTACAAGGGTGGTCCTAGAAGTACCTGACCCAACAAAGAAAACACAAAAATTTAGGAAAAAATATTTGTTTTTCAACATAATCTCCTTTCAGCTCTATACACTTTCCCCATAATGCTCAATAAGTTTGATACCCTTTTTATAATAAGAACTGTCTTGCTTCTCAAAATAGCCATTAACTGCTGACATCACTTCTTTATTGTTGGAAAATCTTTGAATACTGAGCCATTTTTTCCAAGTTTGGAAATAGAAAATAATCTGAGGGGGCTAAATCTGGCAAATAGGGTGCATGAGGTAGCAATTCAAACTTTAATTCATTAATTTTGGCCATTGTAATAACAGATTCATGAGCTGGTATATTGTCTTGATGAAACAACACTTTCTTAGCCAAATTAGACTATTTTTGCTTGATTTCTTCGCTCAAATGTTGCAATAAGTTTGCACATTACTCCCAGTTGATAGTTTCTCCTTTTTCAAGATAGTCAATGAAAATTATCCCATGTGCATTCCAAAAAACTGACGCCATTACCTTGCCTGCAGATGGAACGGTCATTGCCTTCTTTGGAGCCAGTTCTCCCTCAGTCTATTGTTTTGATTGTTCTTTTGTCTCGTGTGAATTGATGAACCCATGTTTCATCCATGGTTATGAAACAGTGCAAAAATTCTGCTTTGTTGCTGTGAAAATTCCCTGAACACTCAATTGAAACATCTTCATGGCACTGTTTTTGCTTGAGTGTGAGCAAATGTGGTACCCATCTTGCACACAACTTTCTCATGTCCAAATTTTCAGTTAGTGTGCAATGTACCATGCTTTTTGAAAAGCCTACTCTCTCTGCTAGCTCGTGTTTTTTCAGTCAATGATCACCCAGTTCTGTTATGTGGGTTTTCTTCACCATTTTTGGAGGCATCACCTTATTTGGTCAACCACTTCGATGCTCGTCTTGGCAGCTCGTGCGGCCTCTTTTTAACTCTTCTACCCAATATTTTACTGTTGTAAATGAAGGAGCAGACTCACCCAGAGTGGAATCTAGTTCAGCTTTTATATTGGTTGGGCTGAGGCCTTTCAAATAAAAGTATTGTATCGCATAATGATGACCAATTTTCTCCATTTACGTAAATTCACTGAAAATGTTCACTGTTGATGGCTGCCAAACAAATACTAAACTACATGGCATCTTCAAACTTGAGACGTATGCTTTATATATTGCGTACTTTCTAATACAGTGATTTTTTTCAAACTACCACCATCTCTAGGTCAGGCCGGGTACTTATGGAACCCATCCTCATAATAGAAGGTCTGTAAGAAAGAATCCCAGTGGTTAAGGTATCGGACCATGGCAGGCATGTCATGAGTTCGAGCCCAATACCACTAAAGATCCGCCGTGTAGGGCAGCGATGCACGTTAAATCTGTCGAGAGCTGAAACGTCCTCCCGTTGGTGTGGTGTGGTAGTTAGGAGAGGGGGGTGCCAGCTCAGGTGTCGTCCACGTCACTTGACCATGGTTCAAAATTACGTGGTCCGTCGCCAAAAGCCCTCGTGTAGCTGAACAGTGCGACGTTAATATTCACTCACTCACTCACTGTAAGAAAGAATAGTTGGTTTACAGAAAGCAGGATGAATATAATCCAAATTTTAAAATATGAGTTTGAAGAGTCAGTTGTGGTTTCTTTTCTTTTAATTTGATCTTTGGTGTAAAGTAACATGAAGGAACCCTTTCTTTTTCATCAGAAAAACTGAATCATTTTATGAATGGTGTGTGTGGAAATCAATTCAATTTTAGCTTTTTAGGGTTTATATGCAAAGAATGTAAAAAAAAACCAACATGTGAATTAGTGATTTTGTATCTTTCTCTGTATTTAAAATATTTCTCTATTTAAAAGAATTGAAATTCCAATGAAAGTATTTTTTTACTATTGTATATTTCTTGTTTCATAATGATAAAAATTTTTGCTGTATGCAGAAGCTGTCGATTGATTTCGGCAAATCAAGACATCACCAAATGTTGTTGTTTTCACACATGCACAAAAATAATTTTCTGCTAGTATTTCTTCCATATCAGCCTTTCAAATTACTTGGCGAAGAATTAAGTCGTGTATTAGAAAAACATCTATGCTTGGAATAAAAGATGTAACTACATTACTCAAGCAGCCTAAATACCATAATTGCATTCAAAAGCATGACAAATGTTTCTTCAAGTGGACTGCCCCACAAAAATTCATTTAAGTTTGAATTTAAATGCTGCTGTGCAACTTGGTGATGTTGCTTGTTCTGCTTTTTTGCTGAACCCAATAGTTTTTTTTTTTTTTTTTTTGGTACGTACGTATTAGACTGCATTTTTGGAAGTACTCCACTGCATTCTCTTCCATAGAAAATAGATCCCAAATTGTAATAATTTTTCACAATAAAGTAAGAATTTAATATAACAAATTACAAACAATGTTATTTTTGAGCTTGCACAATCAAGAACATTACATTTCAACATAAGGTAAATTGGGGAAGTCGCCACATTTAAGGATTTTTCCCATTAGTACATTGAAAATTGATATAACAAGACCATAAAAAAATAAATTTTATTTTTCAACATTTTGTTGGTTATGTATACAAGTCAATTCTCTTCTTAAATTAAAATAAGTAAGAAATTTAATGTTAAAGAAATTCATTTAATTGTGGCATGTTCCCCATATATATGGGGAAAATGCCACCAGTTATGGGATAAGATGCAACAACACCACAGTAAATAAAAAATAAGACAAACATTACAAAATTAAATGTGAAATAACAATAACTATAGAAAAACAAATTAAATTCATTCATAATTAGTGTGCTAAAAAGGTTTGAATGAAGGCTTACATAATATTTCACTTAGTGTAAATGATTAACATTGCAATTTTTGTGCAACCAATCCAGTATCACTTGAGACCTTTTTTTTTAGCATAAAAGTACCCTTTACACACAGCATAAAAATCATCATTATCCTCATCAAAACTGTCACCATTGGTATCTAGAGGAATTTCTTCACTTGAGAATGACAAGCTGACACATCTTTTTTTTTTTTTTTTTTTTTTTAAGGTTTCTTGTTATTTGTTTTGCACTCTAATTTAGTTAAGACTTATGATGTTTGTTTTTTACGTGCAGTTGGTTTGCATTTTCTGAACAGAGGAATAGGGCTAATTGCTTCTAGACAAGAAATCCCGTGTTCTGTGCTGGTGGAGGCAACCAATGGTGATAGTTCACTACCACTAGCACTTCTGGTGGAAGCAACTGCTGGTATAGGCATGTCACATGCTCCACTTTTGGAAGCTACAGCTGTATCATTGCTGGAACCATCAGAAATAGCAAACACATGCTGTAGGATTACTTGTGGGTTATAGGGGTAAATCCCAGTAGCTGAAAGCTCAGAAGTACCATTTCCTACTGTGGCTGCCTTGATCCAAGCTGCATTCAGAAGAGATCAAACTGAAGTCTTTGACACTTTACAAATCAAGGAGCTCAGGGCTTGTCACCAATGTTTTCAGTGGTTTGAGAAACAAGTGATCAAGTGACTGTAAATACTGGGTGATGTGGCTTGCAAGATAGAAAAGAATTAAATCTAATACTGCTGCATCTGAGCAATGGGATGCATGGCCATCTAAAATGAGAACTTTCACCTGTTTTTTCCTGGAGATAAAATGATTCTTCAGAAACTTCATGAACACATCTGAGTTGATGTAATCAGATGTTTCATTTATCTTTATGTGTGAATCCGATGGCATGCCATCCTCAAACTCGGGCTTCTTCCATTTACCTTTAAGAATGCAATATGGAGGAAGAAAATTACCTTCGGCATTGCAGCATGCCACTACAATTATGGTCTCTCCCTTCACCGCTGATGTGAGGTAGTGGACATTACGCTATCCTTTCTTTGCAATAAATTTCCTGGCCTCATTATTCATTTGAAGATCACATTCATCAAAATTATAGATCTTTGGATTTCCTAAAAACTAATTTTTCTGCAGAACGATCAACAGCAGGCTGAAGTACTTGTCGATTTCAGCCTGGCACATTCCTTATCATCGTCCTATAGATATCCCCTTTGCCTTCCTCACAGCATAATTATTAATCACATTTGTATTTTATACAATAATATAAAGTGTTATAAAATGGGAAAAAAAATAATGTTAATTTCATTTATTTCTGAACCATGTGGTGTCTTCCCTCAAGTATAGGGGAAGATGCCACACACGCTTATTTCCTTATTGCTGCAGTGTTATGGCCTCCTCTACATGCATCGTATGTGCAATATAATGCGTAACTCACTTATATTTCAAATATTTTATTTAAAATAACAAGTACATTTATGAACTTTAAATACGAGGAATGGAATATTATAAAAGTTGTACTTGCCGCTTTAGATGCTCATGAGATCCAAAAGTAACGCCAATAAATTCAGATAAATTCACAAGGCACTCTCAATATCAGACCAGACTTTTCACACAAGCAGCTCAGGATTGCCATCTATTGGCACACAAAAGTAGGTACTATTAAAAAAACTTGCATCTTCCCCTGAATTACCTTATATGGAAATGGATTTTCACTACTGGCTGCGTATTCTGGCATTTTGTGACATTTGATTTGAAGAAATTGGTTGACTGTATTAGATGCAAGTTCTAATTTTCTTCAATTTACTGAAATCTAATAGTTCTTTCAAAATGTGTTAAAATTTGTATTTTGCATCATTGGAATGTGTTTTTGCTTTGGACATATTGCTAATTTTAGATAACTATCAATAATTTGATGACCTACTTTAGAATTCGTCAAAAAAAACTCAGTATCATCAGAATATCCCCATACTTTATTTTAACTTTTATTTCTTTCTTTAAAAATTTCTAATTTAAAATAATCAATAGGAATAAAGCAGAGAACATGGGACTTATTCAGAATAAACTTGCTTTTTTATGTATCGGGGTTACTTAAATAAACTATTTGTGCCTGAACGAAATAATTATTGCTTGTGAAATCTGAAATCATTTCACCCAATAATTAGCATCATAAGATGTATTTCACAAGTTTTCTTGGTAATATAAAATTTAAATGTTACATTTGAATATTAGGAATTCTCCTTTTAAAAGTGATTATTTTAGACTGCATCTAACTTTGTATTCTTTTATGAATCCTGTGTATTTAGGTATGTGATTAATGTTTTAGTGCAACTATTGAATTTGTATAAACATATATTTTAATTTAAAAAAATGTGATTAGTTAATGTTTTCTATAAATCCCTTTTCTTGGGAAAATTTTTTGGTGTCATAAATTTTTACATTGAAAGATTTTTTTCCTTTTCATGGTAAACATAAAATGCTTCTACTGATGTGTGCCAAACAAACACACATCCATTTGTCTGAAATAATGTAAATTGATAATTTGTCAGACAGGTTACACATGTTCCCATTATTGTTGTATCCAGTTTTTGATATTTCAGCATCATTGTCATCGTTTCATAGCATTCTGTGGCAGTTCTAATGTCTATGGGAGGCTATTCTGCTATGAATGCTCTTAACATGTAGCTCCTATTGAATAGTTTTGTTGGATACATGGTTCTGGAGATGGGTGTACATCTTGGATATTATCTGGGAAAAACAGTGCTATCTTACATTTTGGGGCAACTATTTTCTTCAACGCTCGTCTAGTCCAGTTGGTTAACTTCAATTTTCATCCACTGTTCTGCTTTGTAGAGAACATGTTTTCCAATTTTGTATTGGCCATTATTATCCTTGACACAGTGGTCCTTAAAATAACCATGAGGTTGGCTGTTCTAGATATGGATGCTCTCTTGAGAAGAGCTGTAATAATGCTTTTTTGCATGCCTGACAGATTTTACATAATGGTGTTTTTCTGGATATTTTCTTATACAACTTTCACACCAGCACATGCTTGTCTGGTGCATTCCTTTTTGCCACACCACTAGGTGGCAGGCTGTTGCGACACATCGGGATTTTGTATTGGATTCTCAAAGTACAACACATTTTGAAACAGATGTTCTTATTATTTTGCTCTATACTTCTATATATTTGAAGGGAGAGATATAGAAATAAATTAGTTGGAAAATTCAAGAAAAGACAATGACATTTTTTAGAATATCGTCTTGTAATAAAGAATTGTAATTATTCATTTGTTATAGATAAGTCAAATGTCAATATATTGTAACAGTGAAATTAAAAAAACAAGGGGATTAAAGTTTGTTCTAAAGATTTGTAACTAAAAATAAAAATAAATTACAGTTAAAAGTAAGAAATAATTCTTAATATAAGAATAAAATGATTAACGAGAAAATTAACATTCTGGTAAAAGCGTAGGGCGCTTTGTACTGCATTTTTTATACACTAACTCTGCATTTTATAATAGAACTAGTAACAATTGATATCAAGCCCCCTCTCTTTTATCACACTGACGTTAATTTTCTCGTTAATCATTTTATTCTTATATTAAGAATTATTTCTTTTTTAGTCCAATTAACTATAAAAGCATATTTTTTAAATTATCATTTATTCATTGATAAATTAATCTTAAAAGCATCATTTTTAGAATCAGGAATGCTTGTTGGCATCCTATCAGTTGCATTGATATGGCCTGGTTTGCAAAATGTAGGATCAGCCAGCTGATGGAAATCTGGAAGAGCTAAATTTGAAATATTTAATGCAGAAGGTGTAAAGTCAATGATATTTTTAACTAAAAAGAGCTGAATATTCTCTTGCATCAGCATTAGGCATAAAAGTACATGTTTTGAATCAAAGAGTTTGTGAAAAATTATTTGTATTAGCCATGAGTGTTTTTGCTTTAAGGTTGTAAATCAATCTTTTAGTCGCCAAATCTGGAAATGGGAAATAATTAATCCTGATCAAGACAATGAAACAAAATTATTAAATTGTATTGTCATTGGTCGTTGACAAGTGTGCAAAATTTCGAATTAATCTGTCCATTTAAAGTGGGTAAAAATAGAGTTCAAAGATTCTGTTACATACGTGAAGCTTATAAAAGCATGTTAAGATCTTTTTGCTACTTTTCACATTTATCTTGTAAAATTCAATAATGTAATATGAGTATATGATAGCTGTGTAAGATGCTTCCAAATTCTTGGAACAAATAAAGATGATTAATATTTTATAAATTTCTTAATAGTTTCTTCAGATTTACTTTTCTTTTGCTTATTACTATTGACTTATTACTCTCTTACTTATTTACTCAACTTTTTTTATTCTCAAATTTAATATTTATGTCAGTTATATTTCTTGTGACTTTATATTATGTAAAAAATTCCAAAAATAATTATAATATTTAAAATTATTTTAATATATGATTCCTTAATTTATTTATATTTTATTGTAGGTATCTGAGAAATCAAAAGCTGATGTAAATACTTTATCAGAAGATGAATTTCTTCAATTAATGATAGAAGCTAGTACCTTTAACAAGTCTACGAAACAAGAAAGTGCTCTTTTGAAACAATTAAGATCAGACAATCCTATAACAGATACAGAACCTAGTGATAAAGCAACTCTTTTAAAAAATCCTCATTTTTCAGTGCAAAGGAATTCAAAACACTGTATTGGAACCAGTTCATCCTTTAATTCCACCTCTTCTTATTTACGGACTTCTGACAGAAAGAAACACTCTAAGAACAAAGAGGAATATAGTTCTAAGAATGCTTCTAGTGTAAATGCCCTTCAAAAGGGTATCCACCAATCTCAATCATTACAGGACCTTATGAGTTCTGACTTATCAAAGTCGAAACAAAAGTCCCATAAAGCACATAGGACACATTCACTATCTTCAGATGAAGTTACAGGAATCGAAGCAGATTCTTTAATAATTCCAAAAAATAGTAAAAAGTTCAATAAGCAATTATCTTCAGGCAGTAATAGTGGTCCTAAGAGTGAAGTGAACAAAACTTCAAGTAGAAATAATTTGAAAGCTTCTCAAAACTTAGAACTAAATACAATTGACTTGGAAGATAAGGCGAAGTCCAATGGTTCGAAGGAGAGTTCAAATTATCAATCTTTAAGTGATAGTGATATTCCTACTGTTAACTGTAGGAAGGAACAAAGTGATGAAAAACATACTTTGAGCTCTCCTGTAGAAATAGAGATGGATGAAATCAAATCTGTAAAGAAGTCAAGTAACGGAGAGGAATCGTCATCGGGTAAAGAAGTAGAGAAAGCAATGAATGGACCTATACAAAGTAACAGCAAGTTCTATGTGGATTGTAATGATATTGACACAACTGTTACTTTTCCATTAAAGGTAATTAAATTTTAAATTTTTTTTTGTATATTAAAGCAAATTAAATAAACAGATTATTTTATTCTAATTATACTTATTAAAGCTATTTGAGGTAACATTTTAGTAGTTCAAGAATATGTATGCTTTCGTGACACTTCAAATAATTTATTAAAAGTAGTAGTTGAAGTCAAAATCATATTAATGATTTCATGTCTAGAATAGTAAAAGAAAAGGTACTTGTTAGCGTCACCTCAGCAAAATTTTTGACACACAAATTGCATTATGATATCAAAGCAACAAAAAGATTCTTATGTGTTTTATTTTTTAAAAAATACAGTTCAATCTTATTTTGGTGGAAAATGGCATGATTTGTGTATGCAAATTTGGCTGTTGTGATGCTAATACATAAGTACCAAAAAAATATATGTAAGTGTTACAGTAGTGTAACAGTAATGGGTATTTCAGGAAAATTTCTTGTTAAACAATAATTGAAAATTAAGTCATTTTTCCTTTTCTATGAATCTTTTTTAAGCAATATACTACATTAACTATCCTGAATGAAGTATGATGAGTCTTTATAAAAATAACACATTTATTCGTACTTTTTTTTATAAAGACCAGACATTTTACTCAACATCACATCCATTCTTAACCTCTAATCTTTCTTCCATGTCATCAGGCAACATTCACAAACAAGCCTTGTCATTCTACTTTTATTTTTTTAAAAAATATATTGGTTCCATATAATTTTTTTAAGGCCAAGTAATTTATTTACTTACTGTATTTTCCTGTATGTAATCCACATAGTCTTTTTCTCGAGTAAAAAAATAAAAAAACATTGCATGATCCGCCGCAATTTTTATGGCAAATAATCCAAAATATATACTGCCAATAATGTAACGTCAGATAAAATAAAAAAAAGATACACAATATGATTAAAATTATAAGCAATAAATTGAACAGAAAAAAAATTATTAAAATTCTTTTCTCCGTAAGACATTCTTTGTTTCCGTAATTTCTGAGGTTTCAATTTAAATATCTGTTAATTCCGATGTCTAAAGGCTGTATTTCTTTGAGTTCTGCAAGTGTTAGTTGTAAATGAGGACTTCCAGGGCATTTGTAACATTCTCACTCTGAGATGTGCCTCATCGATTCATAAATAAAAAGCTTTGGGTGGCATTTTTTAAAATTAGACCTTTTTTCTCTCCACTATTTAATATTTGATTCATCAACATTAAACCATCTTGCAGTTTCCCGATTTCCTACTTCAGTAGATTTCTCTGTAATGTTTAGTTCAAAATCAGCCGTGTAATTTACACGCTTTCGCTTCAGTATGACAATATCTGAACTTGAATATTTTCTGAACAAAACAACTCGGGTCAAGACAGAATGCAAAATAAAGCTAGCAATTGTAATATCTTTCCGAGGAACCGAATTCATTTTTGAACGTAATTGGACAAAACTAATTGTACCTGAAATATGTCAGCTGAATTGCAAAAGCTTTCAGCTACATCTATTATTTTGTAAAACATAAATGGTATTTCTTTCAAAACTTTATTGTAAGCTTTTCTGATAGAGAATGTTTTTTTTTCACATTATCCACAGTGGTGCATAATACGCACAACGAAATTTGAAACTTTTTAACATATAATCCACGGATTATATGCAGGAAAATACAGTACTACTTTATAGGAATGAGGGTTTTCTTTATGAATTATTTCAGCAGGTCCAGTGTACATCTAGCACATAATTTGTTAGTTGAAGCAGAGCAAATAAACTAAATTGCTCTTCTCAAAATCCTTCATTTTCTTGCCATAGTTAAAATAATGAGCATATGAATTTTGTTTCTCCTCAGTGATCAACAATGGAAGATCAGCTGCTCCAAGTTTATTTTTAGTTTTTCAGATGGTCAGTTACTGAATTGCTCTGATTTTGGAGTAATTGTATCTCACCTGACCAAGAAATTTTTAGAACCATTAGAGGACCTCTTGCAGCAATACATGAATCTAAATGGGGATACTCATGTAGTACAATTAGGTACTTCTGATATGCAGAAAGTTAATATGGGATGTGTATCTCAATTGTCAGGATCTACACGAATTACATGGTGTAACTTGTTTAAATGTCCTATTCCATTTTTCAACCAAACTATTTGAATGCTGGGTATGAGGGAGTGGAAAACAGACTTGCATCTATTCATCTTCTTTTTTCTGTGTTAACTGTGGCATAAAGTTAGTGCCATGATCATTACAAATTCCAGTACACTTGAGTATTTCCAAAAGAGCATCACGTATTCCTTTAGCTCAGGGGTAGCCAACCCAAATGACCTTGTGGGCCACTTCGGAAAAAACATTATCTCGTTGGCCGCACATAAAAATATGTACCTTTATATCGAATTTGGAAACAAAAAAACATTTATTGAAGTGAAAATTTAAAACAGAATGAATTATTTTTCATGTACACAGGCATAGGTAATATAATAATGTTTATATAATATAATGCAATGTTCAAATAATGTTTAAAATATACAATTGCCATTTTCTTGAAAATTATGGTGCTCCTTTTGAATTGATCCTTTGTTCCTCATTGTTGAAATTTGATTGTGCTGCCATTCGCAAACGATCAAGTATACATTGCCCTTTATCTTAACCATCCTGAATATTTTTTTTTAAACTTTAAAAAACATCTCTGACTGCCTCTTGCTTTTTGAGCACTCCAAACAGTAAAGGGGAGGAAAAATGAAAATCGTACCCGCAGAGAATCATGTACCATCCATAGTAAAAGATACATAATGCAATTCGGAATTTATTTAAAAAGTAATTTATTTTAGTAAAATCAAATGTAACTGTTTGATAAAATATAAATCTATTTTAATCTAAAGGACATTTCTATTATAAAAAAGGATTTCTTTTAAAACAAGATCAAGTAACAGATAAATACATTGTAGATTTATATATCTATATATATATATAAATTTCCCCTCAAATAAATTTCAAAATGAAAAATCTTTAAAAACCTGTTATTTAAAAAAAATTTTAAGAGTCAGCGAGCTGCAACTTAAGTACTTTCCGGCCACATGTTGGACACCCCTGCTTTAACTTATAGGCTTTTTAGTGGTACTACTTCAAGTCATTTAGAAATTTGATCTATGAAGCACAGACAATATTTATACGTTTGTTCTAAAAGTAGTACAACTTTTCCAATAAAATTTTTATTTTATCTAACCACAGGTGTAATGGGGAATTTTGTCTTAGTGTTGCTGTGGACTTTATTTTTAATGTTCTGCATTGATTTTCTTCCTTTGAACTATGTGTTTAGTAAAAAGATAATTTAATTCATTCTCTGGTATTTCTCATCCCTAAATGGATTTTTATTATGAGCTAGCAAATTAGTTCTATCTCTTGTATCTTACTAATTGATGCACAGATTTTATTTTGGTGGAATAAAAAATCATCATGCAAAAAGAATTTTTTTCCCTCTAAATAGCATCTTTAACGGAATTCTTTTAAATTGAACGTTTCCTTTGCATCTTCTAAAATTTATTGACTTCTAAGTATTCATCATTATTAGATGTTTAACTGTTTTTTAAAACAAAATAAATGCTGGAATAGGAGCTCTCCTCTTCTTTCCTTCTATGATTTTTCAGTAGAAGCAGATAAGTCGTTCTACCCTGAATTCTTATTAATTTCTTAGCCCATCAGTATGCTTATGGGTAAAGTTGCAATTCGGCACCAAAGGGTTTTCAAGTTGTAATATTTAATTTTTTTTTATAGTTTCTCAGTTAAGTTCTTGCATACATTTGGTATAATTAAGCATTGAATGTTTTTAGCTTATCTTTATCAAAACAAATATAATATTAACACTATAAAAATGGTAATCATCTCAGTTTTTATGATGTACTGCAATATTGCCACTAATAGAAACACTAAATGTTGCATAGTGGACAAATGGGACACATTGACTCTGATGTACATAGGTCAATCAAAAAGTTAGTTGAACTGTTTGGTAAAAAGTTTTCGGTCAAAAACTATTTTGATGAAACTGTGGCAACGCAGACATTTATCTTTATCATGCAACGTAGTAGATTTGTCAAAGCAGTTCTAGTTTTTCTGATAATCAGTAGTAAACATATCTCAGCAGCTGCATTTGTCGTCAAAATTAGGAATGTATTGGCAGTTGCATGAAGTGTATTGTGAAAATGCTATGCCGTGTCAAGCTAACAGGTTTGAAAACGGGAGTACAAAAATTGGCGATGGTGAGCACAAGAGAAGACTACAACTGTGAGAAACTCTCAAATGAAATTGATATTTCACATGAAAGTGTGCATAAAATTATTGCCCATCACTTCAATTTCATAAAGTTTGATCTCAATGGGTGCCTTGTGTATTGTCGTTGGAACATAAAGTGAAATGTTTTGAGAGTGCTTTTGCATTTCTGCAACATAATTTTAAAAAAGGAAATGAGTTTTGGGGGACAAAATTGTACCAGATCAGACCTGGATCATCACTTCACATATGAAACAAAATGCAACTCCTTCTAGTTGAAAAATTCTACTTCCCCAATTTGAACAGTCTCAAATTGTTCCATTTGTGGGAATTAATTTAAACTAATTTTCATTTTAAAATACATAATTTTATGTTTTCATAAACCACAAGTAAAACATATATACTAGTAATAAACGTACTTTATAATTAATGATAAGAGTAGTAGAAAGTAGGAAAATAATAATTTAATCATTTTCCAAACATTCAGAGTAGACTGTATGCATATGCTCAACTGATCATAGGGAGTTCTCAGCACCCCTGATAAACTTTTGAAGGTCGTTACGTTCCAATCGTTCAAGGGAGAGTGATTGCATCAGGCCTGAAGGTTTAATGCCCTAAAATGTGCAGCTACAGATAAAAACCGTGGTTCAGCGCATTCTTTTTGGAATGCTAGGAGGCTTTTCCTGTTGCTGGGGTGTACAAAACACCCCCCGTGAGTGATCGCGGGTTAAGAAATGGCTTTTTTTTTTTCTTGAAATCCTACTTCCATGTCCAGAATTTAATAGTTATATTAATTCTTGAACTTGCACATGATATTCAAAGTTATTTCTATTATCAACAGATTTAATGTTTTTTCTTCCATTGTATGTTTTATTTTTATCAAGAGTTGATAAAAATGTAACTTTTTGTGGAGAAATTTAAATGTAGTATTTTTAAAGGTGAAAATTTTCCAAAGTATCAATCATAATATATGTTAAATAAGAAAATATCTAGAAATGCCTTTAATTCTTATAAGTTAATAATTTTATTTATGTAAACTGCCGTTTGTAAAAAAATGCAACACCATGAAGGAATCATCAGACATAAATGAAATGTAATACATGAATGAGAGAGAGAGAGAGACTTGTATTGGTACAAATAAATGAATAAATTTTCAAAGCAAAAAAGCAGTATTAAGTGTGTGTCCAAAATTTTTATTTGGTATAGCCACCATGCACTGCAATGAGGGCTGCTATACGTGGCATGGAGTCAAGCAGATGTCTGCTTGTGGAAGAATATTCCACATATTGTTTGCATGTGCATCCAAAGTTCATCTTTTGAAGCTATAGGATGCAGATCATGAGCAACATGTCAACCAACCAAGGCGACATATCTGGCAAATAAGCAGGCCAAGGAAAAAGTTGCACATGTTGGGCTGAAAAGAAGTCTTGAACATTTCTTGCAACATGTGGGCATGCATTATCCTGCTGAAAGATAGCTCCAGGGATGCCTTGAAGGAAGGGAACAACTTTGGGCGATAGCATTTCACAGACTTACCTGTTGCTATTTAGATTACCCTCAATTTGTAGCAGCTGAGATCGTCCACAATAGGAAATAACACCCCAAACCATAACTTTGAGTATTCAGTCACAATACATTTGATAATGCACTCTGGAAGGAAGGGTTCACAAATATAGCATCTAACACAAATGCTGCCGTCATGGTTCTGCAAATTAACCCAAGAGGAATGCATGTATAATCCTGCCCGAGTAGCAATGCTTTGAAAAGGGACCATGCATATTTTCTCACCTTCAAGTAAGTCCTTCGAAATCGTTGGAGCCGTATTTTTACAAAACCCTTATCCCCCTCCTTTTTGGGTTTAACATCTTGAAAGAATTAGGGAGAGTAGAGGCGAGAGAGAGACACAATGGACACTGATGGGAAGTTTAATGGCTCAAAGGGAACCCCATTCTTACCCTGGAGCAATCATAAAAAAACTGAGAAGAAATTATTTAGACCCCATACTGTACAGATTATTAGTTTGTGTTCGTAAGTTAGCTTGATTTGAATTTTATTGGGGGGTTTGAATTAAATAAATTCTTTAATGTACTTTTCATGATACAACCATTTTTTTTTCCTCCAAGTTTTGAAAAGTTTCAATGCATGAATAAAATTATACTTTTGGCTTTGTATTTAAAGCAGCTGAAACCTGCTATTTTATATAGTTAAGACAAATTACTTTTTAAGTGTCTTTTGCTTGGTAAACTTGCTTTTTTTTACTTTAAAATAATCAAACATAATTCTTTATCATACATCTCTAACTTTCTAAAAAAAATATCTTTTACTGTATCTTTACTATTGTTTCATTTTTCTTATTTTAATCAGTGCTTTCAGTTTCATTATAAGGTGTCAAAAAGTTAATAAACTGGACATTTCAAAATTTAAGACCTTTTAAACTATCCGACTACTAAAAATGGATAATTTTTAAATTTCTGCATCACATTACTTGGAAAAATTTCTTACACTTTGATAAAAATAACCAAGGGAAAAAAAACTAATTTAGATCCATTATTTTTTTTATAATTTCAAAGTTACCAAATTATACCAATAATTAAGTTATCAAATTATATTTGAATTTTAAATGTGCTTGAACTTCTGTTTACTTGAAAGAGAATATGAATGAGGGCTTTTCCCACAAATGCATATTTTCAAACATGAACATTTGAATAAATAGTAATAAAAAGCATTTAGACAAATTTACAGTTGCTATTTTCACACATAAATAAATGTAACTTAACTTAATGGTGTAACAGCCCATGAGGTCCTACTGTGCCCAACTCAGTATATGCGGCCTTGAGGTGCATGAGCAGATGTTTCGGTCAGGTAGTCAGTCTGACGGGAAAACCCCCAGTGTTAAGTTCCCAAGCAAGCTTGGTACTCATTTTATCCACTCATTGAAGAGGTGAATGAGTCAACCTTGCCCAGGCCAGGGTTTGTACTTCGGATCTATGGTATAGAAGCGCGATGCACACTAACCTCTTGGCCACTGTGCTTATTAAATAAATATATTTTTCACAGCAGCAATATATATACAAAGAGAATGAGTTAAGATGACAAATTCATACTGTTAATACTTCAGAATAAAATAGTAATTTTGTAGGGTTCAAATTCTGGGATAAAGGATATATTTCTAAATGTTAAAATTGTTTTTAAAATTTGGTATGAATACATTGCAGAATTGTCAGTTGACTTCACTGAACTAATTATTTTAAGTGTTCTGTTTTGAAAGAGACACAATTGTTTGGTAAGAAGTTTCTCTTACAATCAAATTTGTAATGACTGAATTGTGTGAAAGAGATGTAGTTATCAATGACAATTTTCCAATTAACACTAAAGAATCAGAAAGATGAAGAAATTAAACTTGAATAGAAAATGGTTAGAAATACTTTTACATTTTGAAGAAAAATATATCCTCCATTAAAATTAAAAATTATTGACTGAATGCGCATTATGTTTAGTCACAAATGCTGATGTAGGGAAGGTATTTTTGCTTAATTACAAGTTGTTCAAAAGAGAAAGCACTATGAAAGAAAAAATTCATTTAACATAAAAATATCATTTATAGGAATAAAATTTATATAAATTAAAAGTATTGAAATCCCCCTCTTTACGTTATTTTAAATTACAAATATAATTGAGTAGAGAAAGATCAATTTTATTTCATAAATTTAATCATTGTATGTAATGATATTCTATTTATTCTCTTATTGTTTAAAGAGAGAAATGGTCACTTTCTCTTTTTTTACCTCATTACTTTTTTAAAAAACAGGAAAATGGGCTTGCGTTTTCTTAGTCTCATATTTAACAATGAATACAGGGTGCTTTTTCCTGTCTCAAATTGTAATACCAAAATAATTTTTGAAAAAAAATATTTTTTTTAAGTCATTAAAAATGACAGAAAAAAAATTTTGTTTGAAAAAAACAAATATTTTCTAACTTTTAACATGCCATTTCATTAAAGTTTTTTTTTTTACTCTTCATTTTTATTTATTTGCAATTTTGTTGTGACTCAACAGATCAGGTGAACAACAAAGTGAACCACTTCTTTTAAACAAGATTTTCGGCCATGGCAATGCAACAGCTGTGAACAAGTGATCTCCCAGTTCTAACATAACAAAGAGGCCGAAATAAGTAATAAAATTGTCCCCTGTAGACCTCCAGTGTCTTAACCCTTTGACATGCGGAAAAATAAATTCGCTGAATTTTTCAAAATAAAATTAATAAATGCTATGTATAGAACCTAAGAACAGAAAATACCTTTAAAAAAATTTACAGTACCCCCCCCCCCCCCCCCGAGGGGAGGTGGTTTCATAGGAGTACCACCGCGCACTTACGACATAATTCTCGGATGAACAATATATGATTTGGATCAGATTTGTAAGATTATCCTTTATATATTTTGTAATAAATTTACTAAAATATGAAATATTAAGTATTAGAATTACATTTTAAATGTTAAATATTACAAAATATAACTATAAGAGATTGAAATCAACTTCAATAGCCAGATTTTTCACTGTTTCTTTATTATTAAATTATTAAAACATGCAATAATACTGATAAAAATTATCTTCAAAAGATTAAATATTAGCAAATTTAATTGAAAGAGGTAAGCAAAAATAATATTAAAAGAAATAGCATTAGCTATATTAGAACATATATTCACCATCCAAAAGAAAAAAAAAATCGACCTCCCTTCAGTATAAAAAGAACGTAAATGAAATGAGAAAAAATTTCCATTCAAGAAATACATCACTATTTCAATATAAACAAAATCCCCTACCCCAAAGCAATGGCAAAACCCCCATAAATTATTAGTTACTTCACTGCCTGAGTCAGAAAAAAGAAAAACAAGGGGGAATATCTCTTGCGCGTGAGTGCTACAAGTCGGACAGTTTTCATGTTCTAAAGGCGCGGTGGTATCCCTACAAAACCACCACTTAGATGACTTATTATGAGGCAGTTCTTTTTATAATTTATCATTCTAAAAATTAGTTATGCTATGAACAGCATATGCAGCAAAAATGTACATAACTTACTTTGAATATTTGTTTTTATTTGCTAAAGAAACTTTTTTTGAAAGTGTTCTAAAAAGGTTTTTAAAACGATGCATTTTTTTCACAGAAAGAAGAGTTTTTTGTAAAGTGCTGACATCTAGTATCGTTTATGAAAGATAAAAGATATCTGTAGAACCATTGGTTTCATACAAATACCACTGCGCGTTTAGAGGTATTTTTTAGGAAATGGTGGTTTCGGAGAGATACCACCGCACGTTAAAGGGTTAAAGGGGCAAGGAATAAATTATGTTGCATTTTTGAAAGAGTTTGCAAAAGAGAAGCGGATGTTTTAGGAAAGAGTTTACAGGAGAGAGTAAAATGCTCGGAGGGTTAAAGCAGGATTCATCAGAAAAGACAACTTGTTGCCAATCAGCCCGCCACTTTGTGTTCATGAGCCCATTGCAAATGCAGCCATCGATGGTTTGCTGTGAGGGGTATCCACTTATAAAGAAATTCTTGCACTCAGTCCACGGTGCAGCAGACTTCGACAAATTAAACTCGGAGCGCTGCCAACTTTGAACACGTAGTGAGAGTCCAACGTGCTCCCTACTTGGAGGAAGCTGTACCACCATTCACTGCCATGTAGAGTAGGTGTCTATCTCGTCCACTCCTAGTTTTTTTAGTTTTCCTCTGCTTCTCAGTCCACTGTGCTTTCAAACTCTTCTCACTATGGAACTGTTGTGCTGCAGATGAACTGCTATTTGCAACAGGAAAATGCTCCTTCATGAAGGCCAATGATTCTCCCCTGTTCAAACTTCGTAAGTTGTTGAAATTTCACCCTATTTCATCTTGGAGGCATACTTAGATCCCACTAACAAATAACCATGCACGATTTTAAACATCCTGTTACAACCCTCTATTTATACGCTTTCATTGGTTCAGAGGGCGCTGCTCACACCACGCATGCTTGTTGGCTGTGAAATTTTACTAGTTTGCGTAACATCCTATAGTTGACATTTGCTGCAAATTTCATTTCATTCAGATGATTCCTTCATGGTGTTGCATTTCTTACAAATAGCAGTTTATTTTATTATGAGGTTAGTTGTTGATATTTATAAGTACTTTCAAACTAAATGAATTTATCCTTTTATTTTACAGTTAGTATCTAGTATTGATGATCAAAATAATGGACCTTTAAATGAACAAATGAAGCGTTTTCCTTTGGTTCCTTGGCCTAGACCACTTCAGGTTCAGTCCTTTTTCAGTTCCTTTCCAATGGAAGATTCACGAAGTAAGATTTGACTTTTTTTTTAATAGTAAGCATTTTGCATATGTTTTATAGAGCATGTCATTTAATTAAAAATTAAGTATGTGAAGTCTAAAACATGAGGTGTTGAAATTTACTTTTATTTAAAGAATGAAAAAATGAATTTTTAGTTTTAAAATGATTTTATGAAAATATTGAAAAAGAATTTGTGAATTTTCTAAATTATTCAATTATATTAAACCTAAAATATCCTTAATTTATTTGCTAATTCTATCATATAACTCTCACAACCTTTACAGTTTTTTAAAGAAATTGTTGTAAATTCTTTTA
This sequence comes from Trichonephila inaurata madagascariensis, assembly GCA_019973955.1. Lineage (NCBI taxonomy): Eukaryota > Metazoa > Arthropoda > Arachnida > Araneae > Nephilidae > Trichonephila > Trichonephila inaurata. The sequence goes on from BMAV01025861.1 coordinate 29,581, forward strand.
ACAGGTTTTGAACTTTCTCCCATGTTTTAATATTATATCCTTTAAAAATGAATCTGATTAAACATGAAAATCATTATTTTATCAGTGATGGAGAAATCAGAGACAATTCTTCATTGATTTTAATTTTTAATTTTATCAGTTCAAATTAACATAATTTTTGCTTTTTGTCTTATAAATATAATTTGAACTATCTCATTTTTAATTTTATATATTATGTTTGAAAGACCTATAACATGATCCTAATTAGTAATAAATTATAAACTTGTCTTTCTGTTTATAAATATTTTAATATAAATTTGTTAGTCTTTTAATATTTTTTGTTAAGCAATTTTTTAAAAAGATCTTGTTTAACGAATGTTGGATTACTGCAGGAAAACATAGTACCATTTTTTAAATATGTTTAGTTATTCTATTCATATATCTCCATTAATTTAGAAAATATTTAGAACATTGTGTCTTGATAACAATTGTTTCTTGTGGAATGAATTCTTCATCATGGATATTTTTAGACACAACTTATTACATGCACATGTATTGAAACTTTATAAACAGGGAGCATATATATATACACAGCAAAGGATTAAATGTGATCTTACATAAGACTTGAGATGAAGTAGAGAATCTTCTTACCTAAAAAAATTGTTCTTATATAAATTTAATTGCTTTTATGTATTTTAATTTCAGGATTATATATAAAGAGAAATATTAAACTCATAACTTACAAGTTAGACTTTACAAACATAAAAAGTCTGTAAAAATAGCTATCCTTAGAAAAAAAAAATCTAACTTTGATATATTATGTTTGTGTCACATGATTATGGAAATACAATTTGTTTTATATACAATTTGTTTTATATATACAATTTTAAACATATAATCTAAGAAAAGTATTTTTCCTTAAACATGGCTAGTTAATTCTAACAAGTATTACCAATCAGTTTACCTCAACTTTTCTGTAAAAGCACATGACTATAATTGGAAACTACATCTTGAGAAGACTCATAGAGTTGAAGCCCAGTCTTTTTTAGAAGTTTCCTGTCTGCATCTTTTTCATATGACTTTTTCTAGTGACACTTTGATCGGACATTTGAAAAATGAAAATTGGTCAATCTTTTAAAAGTAAAGCAGTTTCATTATACTTCACTCATTTAGCGTAGTGACTTGTTGGGAAACTGACAAAATGTACTTGTATGTGTTTTATAAAATCATTTTATTTTAAAATATTTTTATTTTACACATTACAGTCTTCATCAGTGTTTGACTTGGTTTTAAGATAACTCAAAACTTGACCCTTTTTTTATTATAGAAATCGCATAATTTTTTATGCAGCTTTACATGTGAATGTATCAACTGTGTAAAAAAAACTAAGAAAATACTGAGTCTATCATTAATATTTATTTTAATATACAATTGAAATAAATTCTTTTATGCTTTTAAAACATTTATTCTTTTTTAATCCTCTTACCGGTATCTTTGCGAATTATTTTCCATGTATTCCATAGATTGTCAAAATAATGTGCTTATTGATGCATGTTACTTTTCAGAGTAACTTACAGTTCTATAGTATTAAACAGACATGTTTTTTAAAAATTCAACAGGATTCAAGTAGCCATTTTGTGAAAAGGATAAGATTACATTAGTTTTATTTTGAAGTAATTTATAAGAATTTTGAAATACTAGTCTTCTCTTAAAACATTTTTAAATCAAAATTTTTGAAGTTCATATTTTTTACATATTTGATATTTTTTGAATATTACTTGAAAACTAAAAAAAAATTTATTTTTAAATTTTAGATGACAAGCAACTTACAGATATCAACGGTAACCCTTTTGCAAGAAATGCACGTTCTACAAATCTTGCTTCTTTTGTATCAAGTTCCCTCATGGATTATAGTAATAGTGGTTTGGTGTTAGAAACCAAGAATCGAAAAAATAAACGCTTAAGGAATGCTTTAAATAAAGGTGTTTTAGCTGAAAACATTGCAGGCCATCGAGGTGAAGAAGATATTGATACTTTGTTACAATATATAAATTCTTCTGATAAGAAAATGAAATCAGCAGTTAAAGGAAACTCTCCTAATCAAGTAGTATCTAATAAGAACAGTGTGCTTCATGAAAATGAGAGAAAAAAATCTATTGGTAAAGAAGTGAAGAACTGCCAAAAAAGTGTGATTAATGTTAAAAAGAAGTTGACACGTTCCAATTCTTTGGAAAGTATGAGCACCACCATGACTAATGATGTTTCTGTAGCTAATGATACTGAAAGTGTATTTACATATGAGACTGTTTCTGATATGAATTCTTCAGTGAAAGGTGCTAAAGCTCAGTTTGAACCTACAGATGTTAAAAATCTAGACATAAATAGTAATGAAGAGAGTAAACCTGCAAGTTCAAATGAGACTAATTTTGCAAATTCTGTTGAATCTAGTTTATGCAACAATATAGGTCAAAGTTCTCTTGAGGTTTCTAGTTTTGCTTCAGACTTTTATTCTACTTCTAATGTTTCGTCTCAGACTTGTGAAGAATCTGGATTTTTGATTGTGAAGAAGAAACAGCGAAAGAAACAGAGTAAACGATCAGATTCCTTTAGGTGGCGTAATGCTCAAAACCAGCGTAAGAAAGGAATGATGTTGCCTTTAGCAGAAAGCAAATGTGGTAAGCAGGATTCTCGTCGCAAATCTACCAGCAGTGTGCCTCATTCTGAGCATTCATCTGCAGATAATTCAGATTTGGATAGTGTCCATTCTCTTCCGGTGCGAGGCTCTGTTCCTCATCCAACTCAGTCTCATCCACATACTACTCCTTCATCTTCATCATCTACACCTCAAGCTTCGTATGCAGATATAGCTAGAATGCCTATATCAAAGCTCAACTCTACTTCTCCAAGCATTATTACATATAGTGCACAAGCTAGTACTAAGCCTCATACTGGGGAACAGGAAGTTAAGAGGACTGATGGTAATGGCTATTCCTCTGTTAAACGTAAAGTGAGTGATTCTAGAGAACATTCTTTGGTAGTTAAAAGCATGTCTCGCTCACCAGCATCAGATAAAGAATGTGATACTTTTAGTACTTCTGATGTCAAAATTAGGTCTCATGCCAAATCAACTCGAGAAATAAATACTCAAACCGAGCCAGAAAACATTATTGTAGACACTTCAAAAGTAGAAAATTTGAGTAGCAAAAACAAAAAAATAGACGAGTCTTTAAAACAATTATGCAATTCCTGTTTAAAAAAGAATAGTTGTAGCTGCCCTAAACCTCCTATATGTCCTCGACAGAAAGGGAAAAACATGGATTTTCCTCCAGTAATTATGGACAATATTCCGTCAAATACATATTCACTCTCGTTTGGAATTGGCATTGATGAAGTACTTAAATTGTCTACTGCAAAATCTGATTCAACAAGTTTGGACCTTGGGCAAAAAAATATTCCAAAAATTTCTTCTATGAATAAAATAGTAGATACCAAGAAAGTTGAGGTTTTGGATGGAAAAGAAGGCATTTTTGAAATATCTAGTGTAAATAGTAATGCAAATGCTGAATCCTGTTGTAAAAGCTCATCATCATTAGAAGTTACATCAAAAACTCTTCATAGCCAAGATCTCAAGAATGAACAATCTAGTCATCTAAAAACAATATGTTATGGTTCTGGTAGAAATATTTGCTATATTGAGACTGAAGTTAATGTGAAGAAATTTAATCAATCCGAAATAACTAATTTTTTAGGAAACGGTAAGTAATTTTAATGGTACTGGTCAAATAAGTATATTTAACTGTAGTATACTTTGTTATATAAGTACACCAGTCTTAAGTTGTATTTTTGGAATTTTCCTTATGTTTTGAATTTTAGTATGTTATCCATTAACAGACCTGATATATGTGTTTAAATTTCAAGAAATAAGTGAAGTATTTTAATACAGTTAAGACAAATGATTCTAAAAACTTATTTGTTTATTCTCAGTAATTCAGTATAAGATGTTATTGTACTGAAAGGAGAAAAAACTGTAGCTTTTTTTTTTATTCTGGGAATCAACCTATGTCCCTAGGAGTATTAAAAAAATAGACAACCATCACTTAAGATATTTTTAAACATTTTAGTTACTTTAAAAGTTTAAGCCATTTGAAGAGAAATATGGTCACATTTATACTATTTTTAATTATTGTGATTTATAAAATCCAAACATATTCCCACCTTTTTTAAAAATTTACCATTTCATGAAAGAAATTACTAATACTGCTACCCATCCAGGATAACAGTTAATGACGCTGACTGCTGTGCTGTAGGGCCTGGGTATTTGTAAATGTGTAGTGCTTTTTTTGTGCATGGGGCACTCTAAACGTTTGTCAAGCCGCAAGTCAGGATTGGGATGGAACCAGGCCAAAACATACTGCCATCTGCATGGTGCTCAAAGCTCCGGCTAACAAGAGCCGTGCCCCGTGCCCCCCCCCCCCCCCCGACACCCTCAATCAAGGGGCATAAGCAACAACAACTATTAATAAATTTCATGCAAAGAGCAAAGAAAAAAAAATTTGAATTTAAATTTTGTTTTATTGGTTCAACAGGAGAAATATTATGTAACAATTAATGATAATAATTGAGAAAGTTATATTAAATGAAAGAGTAGTTAGTTATGAATAATAAAATACCTATTTAAATATATATGTATTCAAAGTATTATTAATTTACACTCTAAATAATTCTTCAAGGATGAAAACAAATTAAGTGTACTGTAAAAAATTATGTGTAAATTATAAATGTTATCTGCTACATTGAATTTAAATGATTAGTAATAATGTGAGTTAGCTATTAACCCTC
>BMAV01025861.1:39398-59331 GCA_019973955.1 Trichonephila inaurata madagascariensis
CTCATAGCCCTAAAATATTGTAACGTCAGCTCATTAGCAGAACTCACTCCATCTATACATGTCAATATTGATGTATGGAGCTACTTGACCTAATGGACCATTGTGTCTTCATAAAAGGCACCTGTGGTGTGTCCCTTACGCTTTTGACAACACACGTGCGAACTGTCTCGGAGAATGTTTTTGAATTACCTACTGCTTATTTTCTTCGCAACTAACAGGCACCTGTTAGTTCAAACGATATATAGGAAGGAAACTACAAGTTATAACTCCTTTGTGTTGAATCCCTCCCCCCTATCGTATTGATGTAGCCAATTTGAATAGAAATGTACTGGTGCCAAGGATAATCTCAGAAGTAAACTCAGTGAAAATGTCACATTAGGAATTATAGCTTCCAGATGTTGGATTCAGGCCCATGTCGGGATAGACAGAAGAAATGCCGGAAAATTATTCACACGTACCCATGGAATGCGATTGAGGTCGGAGGGGGGGGGGGTACAGATGTGTGGCTTTGACAATGAGAGGTGGCGAGGAATGTGAAAGTGACCCGTTCCTGGAGATTACCGTCCCTTACTGGAGTTGGGTTTCGGAGGGAAACCACAGATTTTAATTTCATTTTTCGACTCTTCTGTGTACTTATCAAAATGACTGGAAGTTGTAACTAATAATTAGAAAGAAGTATAGTAAAACCTCATGCTATAATTTAAAATAACTATTTTTTTTAATATTTTTTAAAGCTAAAGGAATTTACCAAAGTTAAAGAAATGTCAATATTTTTCTATTTAAAAGGTTTCAATCGTTAAATAGAGCAGTAATATTGTCATTTATTGATAAGAAAAAGAACAAAAATTTGAAAACAATACTTATTGGGACAAAAAAATTTTAAATTTTATTTTTTTAAAAATGTTTAATGTGTGGTTTCGGTGTGAAACCACGGAACGTTAAAGGGTTAAGGTAGTACCGGGTTCGACAGCATGTAGTTACACAATTCCTTCAAAATAAAAAAAAAATTATGGTCATATCTTTACCAGCCAATTTCACAGTTTTTGCTTTCTTGGGAATAGGTGAAGATGGATGTTTTCGTTCACTGCTTTGTTTTATGGTTGGATCAGTGATACAACCAAGCTTTGTCTGCAGTGATGAAGTGTTTCAAAATATTGTCGCCTTCTTGTTTCAGTCATTAATCATTGTATCATATCAAAGGTCTCTGATGCTGATTTTTACAGATCTTTGCATCCATTTCGACAACTGGCCGTGTCTCATAGGCGCCCACAAACATGCTTCAGTTTGAGCATGTGGTACTCAAGAACATGAGTCTGTACACGCTATCTATCAGCAGCTTTTGTTAATACAGACAACAAACTTTTCTTATGCTACAGAAATTAACATTCCAATGAGTGGTTTTGCGGCAGTAAAATTAGTCTTATTACTTATTGAACAGCCTTCGTACATCATTTAAGATCTTGTTTCTTTTTATAAAATTCTTACAATGAAAAAATGTCTTCAAAAGGCAGATGAACTCTATATATAATATATAGATTATCAGGATATAATTCCTATAAAATTACCTGGAGTGAGCCCCTGCATGTAATACTGGTTTTGTATATTTTATCTTAATATAATGTATTATAATATAAAATAAAATTGATATGTTTATTCTATAATTAGTTATGAAAGTAAAGTCTTTTTTAAAAAAATGTATATCTTTTGAGAAAGTATAATTTTTCATTTTCTTTTATATTTACTGCTACAACGGCATAGGTTTTATTTACTGTGTACTTATATATTTTCATATATATTTTTATTACATCTATTAATTTAGAAGAAATTAAAGTATTGTATTTTTTGTAATAAAATTTGTATGTGAAAAAGGAATTTTATGTTTATTTTTTGCTTTTAATGCAGTAATATATAATTAGCTGTTGTGAAATATTTTAGAAATTTCTTGATATTTAATATTGCTACTTATTAATGTAATAAGGAAATAATCATAGATATATATATATATATATATAAGAATTTAATTTTATTATATAGATATATATTTGAATATTTAATTTTTACTATATTTATGTGTTGCAAATAAAAAAAACGTAGAAAACAATTTAATTTTTTAAAAAAATTATGTATAAAATCCATAATATATCAAAAATAAAATAGATTCAAGAGAGATTTAAAACTGTATAGAACCCCTTTATACTTTAAATCATTCTCCAGGCAAATATTGCATTTGTGGTATTCAGTTTCATAAAAATGCAACCTCTGATTTTCCATTTTGAGTTGATTTCAGTTCATTGCCAGAATCTAATTTTTAGAAACGTTGGATAATTTGCTTAAAAATAAATATTCGGTAAAATCCTAGGAGAGCCCACACCCTTGGCGACAAAATGAAAAAAGCGCCTAGCCAGAACGAGATGGCGCCAAGCGAAATTGACAATGGCGGCAAGTGAATACAGAGAGATAAGGTGGATGCGTAATGAAAATATATGTAAACAATACAGAAATTAAGCATTTAAGATAAAAAAAATATATAAAAACAGCACTTATTTTCTTACTGCTGATCGTTTCTGAGTGGAGGGTACAGCGTAACGACTGATTTTAAAAAAGTCTTGAAGGTCTCATCGCTAAGTGAATGATCGTGTGAGCGCTGCCATTTTATTCTGCGAGGTAATGGTCGAACATACCTTCGGCGTGGCTGGTGCAATTTCGAAGAAAGCGTTTTATTGTCGACCATGTTACATCATGCTGATCGTTACATTTAGGACATTCATAACTCTAAGCAATAAATCCTTCCTTCATGTACTATTCAATCAATTCTTTCTAACCTTTCGCATTCAACAAAGTAAAAAATTCTAAGATAAATTCCTTCACACACGCAACCATTCCAGCCCGGTTCCCCAAACAAAATGAAATTCAAAATGCCCGCCGACAAAATACGAAATTTCCAGAAATTGGTTGACCATATCTAGTGTATCAAAGTAGGGTTACCAAGATGGCATAATTATCGCCAACCCAAAATAATTCGCGCCAAGGGTGTGTGCTCTCCTAGGACTGAACTTAAATATATTTCTCATTTAAAAATAATTTTGATACAATTCTATTTGAATCTAATTTTATCAAATTTCTTTCCATTCAGAAATTTCCAATTTTTAAATGCAACAAATGTTTATTTGAATTGAACATAAAACAGGTATAAAGAAAAATTAATAAAATTGTGGGATGGGGAGGGGGCTTAGGTCATTTACAAAAGAATTAAATTTTTTTTTTCTGATTTTGTATTTTTAACATTTTTAGAAGGGAAAAAGAAGTAATGTTTTGAATTTTTAAGCTCTTATTTAATATTTGTTTTAATTCTTAAGCACCATCAGTTTTGATGTATCTAAAGGGGAATGTTGATGGAAAATTTTTATAAGGATTTCATTTTGTCATTCAATCTATGTTTGTCGTAACGCAAACTTCTATTTATAATACTTACTTTTTAGGCTGTTTTAACTTTTCTTGCATAAGTTTCAGTATTTTTGTGCATATATTTGTAATAAGAATCAATTAAGGCTGTCTTTGCTAAATGTACAAAAATCTGAACTAAACACAAATCATAGTTTCAGACAGAAAAATGTCTCAATTTACATGAAAATTTACAACATTGTAGTTCATGCATCTCTTTATAATGTATAATTTGAAAATATTCCATAAATATTTTTCATTTTAACCCCTTAAAGGCTGCTGGCATATATATCCATCTCAATCATTGATATAGCATATATATCCATATCAATTTGCGTGTTATGTGCCCGGACATATATATCCATCCTGTCCGAAAAACCATTCTTTTCTTTGTGCTGCTATCAGTAAAACTATAGTGATGGCTTTGGAATGCAATAAAATGAGCTTGACAGTGTTTGCGTATAATTTAATTGTTTCAGAAAAAAAAAGGATTTTTCTGCATTTTCTTCCCCACCCCCACAACACATACATGCACCCTGGTATTGTGGCACTGGGGAGTGAATCATGCATCTTTTAATCAGCATTTTAAAGGGGTTAACATGTAAAAGTAGAGCTCGTTTAACATTATGATATAGGAGAAAAATTGCAAAACATATTTTATACCAGAAAAATTGAGTCCATTCAGTTAAAAATCAGTAATTTAATAAAATGTTATACTCTATAAGACAGCAAAGCCAGAATGTAATATTAATGTTATACTTTTTATCTGAAAGAATATTTGAAATCTGATCCCTATTCCTCAACATTGTGCAAAAACAGCCTTAAAGTATATGAAGAACAAAATTGAATTATTTTTGAATGGAGAGAAACCCGAACTAAAATTTTTATGTTTAAGAATTGAAAATTGACAAATCTCTTATACCTGACACTAATAAAAAATATCTAATTATCTACATAATTAACTCAAATTGAAGCTATCAATGTGGCATTTCATGTCTTGAAATGATGCAAATGTTATTTTGATTCGTGTGTCTGTTTCAATGGAACAGGTATTCTATTTTAAAATCATGATGAATAAGTGTTTGAGGGTTTTATGTTTTTAATTTTAAAGAAAAAGTGAAGATGGTCCTTTTTTCTCTTATAAAACTTGATACACACAACACAGTTTCTTAAGACTGACATTTAAAAAGTTCTGAAGATAGAATGAATGTACACATCATCTGGACGTATTTGGACTGATCTCCAGATCATTTTATTTCCATTTAGAGTGTAAAACACAGAAAACTCATTTTAAAAATTAATACAAAGATAAAGATAGAAATGTTTAAAGGGATGTATGACTGCAATTTTTTTGTCTTTCAAAAAGTGGAAATAAATTAAACTTTACACAATTTTAGTTTTGATGGATATTGAGTGACGAAGATTGTTCCTACCTTAAAAATTGCTTTTAGTGAATGACATAAAGAGGCGTGACCTAAAATAATTTTACCTTTTTTTTTTCTAGTTGCACAGTAGCATCTAATAAAAATCTAGTTAATACAATACTTATTATACAATAATTGTTTTAAAATGCATGTGTAATTTTTTATTTATATTTAAATATTACAATAATTTAGTTTATAGTTGTAAACTTATATATTTAACTGCTTTGATGTGTCATAAAGATCTGTAAGTTATATATAGTAATATTGGATATTTTAGAGTATTTTGTGCTAAAATAATGAAAATGGATAAGCTCGTTTTAGCTAAGATTTAGCCAAAATATTTTAACTAATTGTTAAGTCTTGTATATATAATTTCAATATATGTATCAGTTTAATGCAATCAAATGCACATATTTAAAAATGAAAGTACTTTACCTAATTCAAAAGCACAATTATATTAAAATATGTATATAAAGTTTTTTTAAAAAATTAAAATAAGTATTCTATCATCTTGCACAGCAGAATTTACAAATGAGTAATTAAAAAAGGCCTTTAGAGGGGGTAATAAGATCAAAACAGCAGGTTACATTATATATTTATTACAAATATTGATAACTAATATAATTTGATTGCATTAAACTGATACATATTGAAATTATATATACAAGACTTAACAATTAGTTATCAATATTTGTAATAAATATATAATGTAACCTGCTGTTTTGATCTTATTACCCTGAAGGCCTTTTTTAATTACTCATATGTAAATTCTGCTGTGCAAGATGATAGAATACTTATTTTAATTTTTTAAAAAAAACTTTATATACATATTTTAATATAATTGTGCTTTTGAGTTAGGTAAAGTACTTTCATTTTTAAATATGTGCATGATACACACACATATATATATGGTTGCAACAAGTTTCCAACCACTGCTAATATCGTTTGCACTAACAGTTCATGTTGGCATGTTTGCTCACATTTTGGCATTTGAAAGGAAGAGACTTTCTTTAGAATACAGTGTTGTGAAATCTGAAAAATATCGTTATCATTTTGTTCAAGGTGTGTAAAATGGAACTATCATGCTGCCATATTAGAACCATCATTTACTTTCAGTTCTGTTGCAGAACGTCAGCTACAGATTGTCACCAAATCGTGTACAGCTTTAGGCACTATTGTATCATATGACATTGTGAATATTTGCTATTTTAGTTCAAAAACAAGGGTTATGACATTCAAGAAGCAGAGTGCTCTGGCCAGCCTACTGACTTTGGCCGAAAACTTTCATTACAATCTTATAGATCTAAAAGTTTTGCATTTTGAAATTTATCCAGTTTAAAATATGTATAACATAATTTTAGCTAAATTCTGGGGGAACATAACCTTTTGGTCCAAAAAATGTAAATTAAATTTCTAAACTACTTACCTTTCAGAATATTTAATGGAAGGAACATTCTAACAAAATTAAAAAATAGAAATTTGAATTTCACTGTTTAGTAAACACAATGAATTGAAAGTCAAATGTTATTTTTTAGCCAATTCTGCAAAATGTTTTTTCTAAGGAATTGTTTGTCTTATTTAAAAAAGGAAAAAAAGTGCTGTTTTAATATGATTGCATTCCGGAATGCATGATTTGATTGGAATGTTTCTACATTTTAATGCATCAAGTTTACAAAATAAGTAGATTGTCAGAATAAAATAGCTATATCAAATCTGAAAAGGAAAAAACACTAATTCTGAAGAGTGCCTTTTTCTTCACTTGAACCTGTTAACCACTCAATTTTTATCCCAAATTTTTCTCCATTTTCTCATCTTTTGAATACAGTTTTGAAGTTTTTACGACATTTTATAATTTTAGAATACAACCCCCCTAAATGTTTACTTTTTGTAAGTACACTGTGCATGCATTGCAGAATGTTTTATGTCTTTAAAAAAAAAAAAATTTCATTCTAGATGAAATTTTTGATGGTTACATTTTTTCAAACTATTAAAGGGGTTTTTTTTTTTTTTTTTTTTTTTTTTTTTTTGTCGTATTGTTTGAAACGCAGGGTAATACAAAATTCTATGTCATGCTAAGGGCAGAAATATATATTTTTTTAATTCTCTTTTCATTTTTTCTTGGACTAGACTCCACATTGGTCTTGCTGGTCTCAGTTTATCGGTGGGATAAATGATTTTCATAAAATGTTTCTTTCAGTCTTGGCGATGTTGCTCAGAACCTGGTTGCTTGATCTGAAATATATTCCTAAATATTTTTCACTCATGTGGTCATAAAGGTTAAGTTTTAACTATGTGTGTTTTCACTCCTTTCTCACAGTACATGACATGAGAGTTTCATATAGCAATGTCTAAAATGCGGGGGGGAGGAATCTTCCTGGAATACTTCCTCACCTCTCACTTATTTTGATGATTTCAAAACTTTTTAAAGAGGGAAAGAATTATCTATGTATAATTCATGTAAAAGGAATCCAGATAATTTGAAGACAGTTCTGAATCTTAATATGAATCCAATTTTAGTTTATTTTCTAACAAGAAAGTGTTTTTATTGTTTATCTTATCCATAATTTTTTAAAAATGCAGTAGTCTGAATACACAAGCATTGCATATAATAGAACAAACATTTCTAGATTCTTGCCTTAAAAAAAAAGGAAAATCCAGATGAAAGCATTTCAGCACCATGGATAACCAATACAAGCTATTAAAGATACCAAAAGTCTGTACAAAAATTAAAAGTATGACCAAACCTATTAACGATAGAAGAAAATATCAGTGCCTGTATAGTGTACAGGTAAACTTGTTGCAGCCAACTTTGTGCACTGTACAAACTGGTTATGGAGTTACCCAAAAGAGTTTTTTTAAACTAAATAAACTATTGCACTTAATTTAGCTATTGTAGGAAAACAAGATTTCTATAATTTTCTTCATAATGTACATTTCTGGTTTATGGTATGTAGTGAAATACTTCTAGATTTTTATGCATGGGAAATCATGTTTTTACATGTGTTAAAATATGTATCAAAAATTTAAGTTTTACTAAACTTTGTGTATCAACAGGAAAATAACTGTAATGTAAGTTAGAAATTTTTAGAATGTAGGAAAATATATAAAATGTACATTCACACAATATTTTATTTAGATTTTTTTTTAAAAAAAAAATACCCCTAAGTAACTAAATGGTATATTAAATTATATCTATATTCAAGTATTTTGTTATTTTAATGTGTATATTTTTATATCTCGGATTTGTGAAATCCTTGCTTAATTATTAACATTTTTCAAATACTTTATGGCATTAATTGAGCATTTTATCAATTTAAAATGTTATAGATTATGTATTGAATTATTTTACATGTATCATTTGTGATTTTTTTAAAAAAAATTTACATAACCTTATTTCTTAAATGTCATTTGTGAATTTTTTAAGAAAAACTTATGTAACCTTATTTCTTTAATTTTTTTCCAGAATTTCATAACATTCAAAAAGAAATTGAAAGTAAGTACTGGTCTTTTGTTAGCTCTTAATTTTTGATATTTGTAAAAAACATATGTAAATAATAGTGTTACATTTATCGGGGTCAGAGGATTTTATGCAAATCAGCCACAAAGTACAAGACAGTTTTTAAGAGCGATGAGAATTTATTATTGAAAATCCAATCCTTTAAATGCAGGATTCAACAACAATATTTGCAGAATAAATCTCACAAGGTCTTCACACCTACAACAGCATTCAAGCACAATTATCAGTGTTTAAAATACACATATGTAAAAGATTATTCACAAGCATAGCAGAGCTAATCGCTAGTCAAAACAATGCTCCCTAATCGCTGGTTGAAACAAGATTGACTCCTTGTGGTGAAAATCACTCTATTTATAGACCCAGCAGAAACTTCGAGAAAGATCCGCTTGCGTCATAAAGCATGAAATTAGCATTTCTCCACAAATTTCTAAAAGAATCCAGAGGGTCCTGAACTCGCCAAGTTCCCATTGAATCACCATTATAACTTAAGGGGCTGTGTTGCTTGTAAATATTACAATTTTAACATAAAAAAATATAACAGTAATAAAAATGTATAACACATCCAAATAAAAATTATTTACATAAAATTCATAACAATAGTGTTAGCTTGCAAATTTTGTTAAATAAACACTCATATCTTTCATAGACTTTGTATCACTGGTCTAAATATAAATTTTAATTTAAGCTCTGAATTTTTTCAAGCTAAATTGCATTTTGTTTTCTTAAATTATCTTAAATCAAGGCTTCAAAAATGTTTGTTTTAACAGTGACATTAATGTTATTAATGCATTTATCTTCACTTTAAAATTTTACATTAATATTTCTTTCCCTTATCTAAAATTATGTACTATTCATGATAGAACAATTCTTGTTCAAAATTTTGTTGGTCTGATTCAATTCTAGATCAATAAAATATACATCAAATAAAATTTACTGAGGAATGCAGCTGTGTGGTTGATTTGTAGAAATACCCTACCAATATAACATATTTCAAATTGCTGAATATGAATCTATGAAGTGTGTGCATTGCTTTCTTGTTATAATTTAGATGAATTGCTACTTAAATGTATTTGTAATAAACTTGTTGTGATAGAGAGTGTCTTAACTTTAGGAAGTTGGGACACAAGTTTTAAAAAGATTTATTAATAAAATTCAGTTTGATTCCTTAAAGGAAACATGAATGCCTTATACCAATGGTGTTCAAACTTTTTCTACTCACAGAAACCTTTAAACTATAAGATTTCTGTCCCCCTTCCCCCCGCAGAACCCCATTTTACATTCACACCTTTAAAAGAATATATCTTAAAATAATATTTGAAATAGATCAACATATTTTAGGTATTTTATGTAAAAGTAATTAAAGTATTTTTGTTATTAGAAGTTTTAATCTAATTTAAGTGTAATTTACTCAATAATATTAATTCGTGCTTCAGATGCCATCTACGCTTACATTATATTTAGTGACTGGGATAAATGTTTGCATTTTTTTTTTACTCAAATCATTGAAGTCAAGGTCTATTGGAATATGCAGTCATATTTCATATTCTGCATTTAATTGGGTTTTTTTTATTTTATAACCACTTATGTTGAGAGGGAGAGAGAAATGTTTTTCACTTAAGTACATTGTTCTGAATAGTATTTAAATGTTATAGCTGTTTGAGAAATTCTGTGTATTAAAGTTTAACAGCTGCTCTTGCAAAATTTAGATTTTAATGTCAAATCTGTTGATATGTCGGTGAGTTGTTCTCTCTCCTTCATTATAGATGTTTTTTTCTGCAAATGAGAAAGGTGCATTTTCTGTTAGACCTATTTAGTTTTTCAAAAATTTTTTGCGAGTTTAAATTATTTTATGGAATCTGGAATAGTAAACAATAGAATATTCACAATCTAGTAAATAGTTCAGATAAAGAAAAAACATTTTAATGTTCTTTAATTATATTATAGAAATAGTTTTAAAAGTATTGCAAAATATAAATTATGTATGAATAAAATTTTCAGTTTCTTAAAGACTGGGATGAGATTTATATACATAAGGTTATATAAACTTCATAGAGAACATGAATCCATTTTGTATACACATTTATAATTTTCTTTTCCATTTTTTATTGTGGTTCCATGGAACACAGTTTGAAGACCACTGTCTTATCCCTTTCATTTTATCTCTTTAAGAACAAAGAGTGAATGATTCAATGTCTTGGTTTGAAAAACATGTATTCCAATAACATCAAAATATATGCAATGGACTCATTTTTTTAAATGAAAAGCTTTAAAAGTTATGAATAAATAACTTATTCTTAAATTTGTTATTTGTTACATTTATATAATTAGCAATAAGTTCAGTTAATTGAATGTTTGTACTCTAATGAACATTTATTAGTTAAAATCTTAAATAGATAATAAGAATAAATGGTGTTTCAGATTTAGTAAAAAATAAAACTTAACTTAATATAACTTAAATACTAAAGAAATTGTAATGTTTGTAGTGTAGAAATGTTTGTCTGGTTTTATTCTTAGATACATGGGATGAATATTAGATTTTGTAGATTATATTTTTAAGAAATTGTACAAATTCGTTTTTCTTAAATTTTATTGTTTAATTTTTTAAATGTCCAAATGTGTTTAATGTGCAGAATTTATAAATTCACTTTTATAAATTGACTATTATTGCTCTTTGTACATAGCTATTTGATCAGTTTCATTGTTTTTGAAAATATTTTGATTATAATTAAAAATGTTGCTTTTTTTTTGGATTATTATAAAAGTAGCTTTTTAAATTCCATTTCAGGTATTAGTAAAAGCAGCAAGAACAGCTCAAAAGTGAAGTACTATGTGGACAGTTCTGAGGAAGCCTAGTTCCTTGAAACCAAAAAAATGGGCTTAGTTTGATATAAACTATTGTTACTGGGTCCAACGGTGTTGATGTTTGTCACAAAGGGGAAAAAATGTGCTTGCAATGCTTTAGTCATTTTTTGTTCCTCAAGAAACTTAAACCTGCCATCAGTGTATATGCATTACGTTCCAAGAAACTTTGCTTGACTACATGGGAGAAAATAAAATTTATAGTTGTGTGTGTGGAATTGCTATTTCCAGGGATTATTTATCATTGTGCTGTGAAAAGAGGTTAGCAATGCTATTTCGAACCATGGTAATCAGTATATGCCTTTTGGCTCTAGTGCTGTGATTTCTGACTATAAATGGATAGTTATAATTCTAGTTTATTGAAAAAAAATATTCTTTTTTAATGAAGACATGTGCAAGCAAGACTGATTATCAAATATACTTGTTCAAAGAGCAATTTTTTAAAATGAAATGCAGTCTTTGAACATCTGCTTATTGAGACTCTGCGTATTTTCTTATTTATGTAGCTGTCTTGTAATACACAACTATGGTGTGATCCAATTTTCTGTGAAAAGTATAGTTCTCTTGTTATTTCCATCTGTAAAACCTAAGTTTTGTTATGATACTTACCTCAAATAATTTATTATCTATGGATCTTATGGGGAAAAAAAATCGGGTACACAAATTTAACTGATATTTAATTGAAATCTAACATTTTATTTTCCCCTTTCAATTTTGTGTAACTGTTTTCAAGATTCTGGAGGGCTACCTATGTGTGTTGCATTATACATTAGTCTTATCCAGTGATTTATTTTAGAAAGACCTTTTTTATCAATTAAATTTCATTTGACTTGCATACTTTCACCAAAGATGTGTTGTTTGTGTCTACTTTGATTCAGAACTATTAACTGCAGAATTTTGGTTTCAAAATGTTTTTGAAAAAAAAAATTATATAATTATAAAATGTTGCCAAAAAGCCTGTTATTCAGCATTCAAATCTTTTTGAGCTTAAGTAGACTATATTTTGTTATTAATAAAAAAAAGCAAAATGTAATAATCTACTATTTTTGAAATTGATTTGAAGGGGTTTTTTTTAACGTACTTTTTTGGGGGAAATATACATTCAAAATTAATTTCTGTTCAATGTATTGCAATTTTAAATGTAAACATATTTGTTTATATTTTTATTTTCATCTACTTTGTTAGTGTATGTACAAGTATGAAAAAAAAACTTATTTTTTTTTGACTCGTGTGCAATTGGTTGTGAATATTTATTCTGGGATAATTTATATATCAAATTCAGGGAGAAAAATTATTTGTCCTGTAATATCTTTTTTTCTTACTATCCCAGGTATTCATGTTGATGTTCTTGTTTAGATTCTGAATTTGTGTCAAGGGTTAGTTATTTAAAATTGTCTTTTGTAGCTGTTATACTCAATCAAGACCCCTCCCCTCCTCCTTCTTTTATTATTTTTTTTTTTATTTTGAATCAAAATCCCTAATACAGCTTCACATGTTACTACTAGAATTAATAGGAAATTTTATTTAAATTGTGTATTTTTAACCATTTGAAATTTTAATTTGTGTTGCTCATTGAAATTAAATTTTTACTAACTGGATAACCACTTACCTTCAGTTTTCCTATTTAAAATTTATCTTTACTTAAATTTTAAGATTTTTTTAGTTAAATAAGAAAGCATTTTTGTTATGTCTTTTTTTAAAAAAATTTTCCCTCCTTAATTAGAAAAGAAATTTTAACACCCATTGTCTCAATGATCAAATGTAGTCATAAGTAAATTAACAGATAATCTATATTTTTGTAGCATTTATTTTGTAATAACTGCCATTTCATAAATAGGAATTCTATAGTAATGAACTGTTTTTGTACATTTTTTCAAATTATATTTTGAATTGTAAATTTAACCCAAGTTAATGTGAGTAAAATTAAAGATTTTCTTAGATTAATTATTGTTGCTATGAATTCTTTCCCACTTTATTAGAAAATATAAATTTTAACTGGAAATTACAGCAATTGACAGTTCAATTAAATTAATCTCCAATTTATGTGTATAAAAAAACTATTGTGATTTGCTCAAGTGTATAGAGAAGTATATAAAATTTCATCTCAATGTCTTTATCAGCTGACTTTAATTTTTTTAAGAAAAGGAAATAATTTTCTCTTGACAGTGAATTATCCTGTGTATTGTTAAGTTTTCTATTTCAAATAATTGAATTATGAAAAGGTTATACTTTTTTTCTGTTTCCTTGTAATTATTGAATTTTGTTTTTGTTATTAATGTGTGATAATTTGAAAATTGCCTTTGTCCATGTCATGATATTAATAGTAAGATTTCAATGCTTAGTACGCTCTAGTATTCTGATTTGTGTGCGTATTAACAATTAAATTTTTTTTCTTTTACCTCTTTATTATATTTTTAATGAAAAGCTTCTCTTGCTTCCTTTTTTAAGGTTCAATTTAAATAATTAATACTACAGCAAGTAGTTTGTAATTAATATGTTAAAAATTGTTAATGTATTTAATTGCAGTAATCAGTGGTTAACTTCTTGGTTTTAATTAATGACAATTTATACTTATGAAGTTTAAATCAGCTTGCTGGAGCATTTATTATACAAGTAGAAAGTGAAAACACATTTTTAACTTGATGCATTTTTTAATGAAGTAACTGATAAAATTCTTGAAATTAAAAATTAAACCATTTTTATGTCAGAAAATTAAAGTATTTTAATTCTGAAGTTAAATGAAAATTAATTCACTTGGATGATATGCATAGTTATGTGTTCTGTTCCTCCCCCCCCCTTTCCCGAATTATCTTGTGTATTGTTATGTTTTATTGTTTCAAAATTAAGGAATTCTATTTGAAAAATGTTTTAGTGTATCCTTATTTTCAAAAGTGAAAATTTTTTTAAATTTAAGTTAAAATGTTCACAAGTCATTCTAAAATTACTTTATTGCACTCTTGGCTGTTTCAATTAAAGATTCTCAAGAAAAAATAAATTTATATTCAAGCATATATATATTTACATAATTATAGTTACATTTGTGCTTTCTTAAAAAAATTTTGTTAGGACAATTTATTTTTTAATCAAACATAAAATTCTAAAATAAAGGAAAACAATTTAACCTCATTAAACTTTTTTTTTATTTCTTAATATATATTTTTTATACATTTATATCATTTTAAATTCTTTTTTATGTTTTCTGAAAAAAAATAATTTTATTGAAAAGCTTTATGCAAAAGTTGTTATAATATACATTTTATCATTTTGTTTTAATTACATGTATTTTCTTCAGAAACATGATTTAAATATAACTTTTTCATAACAGTAATGTCTACTTAAAATTTTTAAAATATGCAAAGAAGCAGATGCAAAATTTTTTCTAATGTCTTCCACTTTTGAATAAGGAATGTATTGTAAAAATGTTTTATAATTTAGAGCACTTAATTATGTGTTTTATGAAATGCTTTTAATGCAATAGTTTTAACATCTATTTATTTAAAAATCAAAATAATTGTTTGCTACTCATAAAAGGCTGACTTTAGAGCACTTTTTTCTTTGATCATTATAGATTTTTTTAAATATATATAAATCATTTCTTAATAATGTTTATCTAGTCCAAAATTCATTAAATTGTGATTCTTTTTGTAGTTTTTTTTATATTGAATACTGAATATTTATCAGATCACTTCTCAACTTTGAAAATGGAGTTTTTTTTTTTTGATGTGGCATTAGGTGTTTGCTTGTTTATTAATCAATATAAGGATTTTAGATTCATGTTCTGTATTTTATGTTATAGACAAAAATATTTATTTTGTTAAATACATTTGAACTTATATAGTTCTTTCATATATATAATTGTTAATGATTATTTTTTTTAAAAAAATTCAAAACTTAATTTCATTGAAGTTTTATATTTTGTGCAATCATGATCTATTGTATATTATTTTGCAATTGGAGAAATAACACTTTCCAACTGTGCTAGTATTTAAAATTATGATATCAGAATCATTTGAATACCAAATTTATTTCTCTTTGTATTTTGTATACATGAATTTCATTAATAATATTTTGAATTTCTAATAACAAACATTTTTACTGATACTTTTATCATTTTTGAGTATATTTTATTTATTACTTCCTTCGCATTTGTTTAATATTTCTTTTATAAATGCAATTAAAAATTTATAGTTTATCCAAATATATAAATGTTGTAAAAGATTAAAAATGTATTAACAGTTAGAATGTGTTTCTTAAAAAAATATATATTTTTTGGAGGAAACAGTGTTTTTACAAGCTTGAAAATTAATTTATTTAATTTCTGTATTTTTCTGTAGTATTGGGAATAATATTGTTTTGCATTCCTCTTACCAAAAGGAGCTTATGATGATCGTAATGTGAAGTATACAAAATGTTTGTGTTGTGATTCTGATATTTAGAATGTGAAACATTCATGTAATTTTAATGCATATATTGTTAATATTATATATAGATTTATAAATAGAATCAGATTGAGTTTAAAAGAAGAAACCCTATTTGAAAATTTTGAGTGTGAACTTTTTGTTACTTATTTTCAACTTAAGTAAATTGAACAATTTAAAGACCAATTTGAATTGATTATGTTCCTCTTTTGATTTGTTGTAGAACCATTTATTTAAACTAAAACTATTCTTACCATGCTTTGTTTTCATTTCTGAGTACAAAAAATCAAATGCATTATAGATTCATATAATTGATCATTAATAGCTGTTCATTATGTAAAGCTGCACATATGTTGCATCTAACATGAACATTCCACTGCAGAGAACGCCACTATTTTGTGAGGAGTGGTCATGCAGCCTATTTATACTGTTACAGATATATGTTCATTAAAAAAAGAATGTATGACTTTGAGCTCATTTTCTCTTATTCTATTTCTTTCATTTTGTTTGTAGAAAATTCCGATTAAAAGACTGCTCCTCTTTAATGTATAATATTCTTTTGATGAGATTAAGTATTCCAATGTTTGTATTTTATTTCAAACATCTTTCAGGTTGAATGAATTGTTTGGTATATTTAGTCTATACTCATAGATATAAAACTAAATATTAACCTTTCTGTCAAAATATTTAGTCAATAGAAACTTTTTTGAGGATGTGCGTTACACCCTTGGGTTTTTAAGAAATTATCATTGAATAAA
Organism: Trichonephila inaurata madagascariensis; assembly: GCA_019973955.1. NCBI lineage: Eukaryota > Metazoa > Arthropoda > Arachnida > Araneae > Nephilidae > Trichonephila > Trichonephila inaurata. The sequence goes on from BMAV01025861.1 coordinate 55,816, forward strand.
AAAGTTCAAAATATATCAATCTTTTACTTATATATAAAAAAAAATTCCTTAAAAATGATTTCATGATATGCAATTGATAAAATATAAATTATCATTTTCAGAATAGATGGCTAATTAGCACCATATGAGTATATAACAGAAAACTCCAAAGTACCATATTTACTTGATTCTAAGCCGCACCCCAAATCCTCAATGTTTATGGAAAAAAATATTGTCATTGATTCTGAGCTGCATCCCCAATTCTCTATATGTTTTTGAGGAATAATAAAATTGTGCAAAAGGTTCATCAATATCAGATGCTTCAGAAATTTTTAAAAAATTAATAAGAAATAAAAAAGTTAATTAATTTATTTTAACAGTATTCAAAACATTCAAAAACATACATGAACCAAAAATTACTCAAACCATCAGTATCATGTTTCGAAAATGACTTGTCATGACTCATCCATTGTCACATATGACTTCAGAAACTGTGCCAGTGTCGTCTTCCATGCCATCCAATGCATTTGTTATGCAACATTTTTGAAAAAGAATGTAAAAAAATTATCAAAGACTTTTGAACACTTAAAAGCAAAAATTATATGATTTTGTTTATGCCATCGACGTATATTTATTTCATTTGTGTCAAATTTTTGGTGGCTACTTCTCTGTTTCAGTTTTGTTCTGCAAATAAAATTGCTCCCCTTTTCATACTCTCCTCATAGTGAACTTGTCTTGATGCTATTACAGATGTCTTGATATTTAGGTGTGATTAAAAGAAAGCATATACAACAAAATTTCCTAAATACGAGCAGACGACAATGTTTAGGATAGACTGAATACTAGAGATAAACTGCAGAACGGGATTAGTCATCAATGCAAGTGGCCAGAATGGATGGTTATATTTTTCCTTTTAAAAAGGGGTGTACATTCAATTTCCCCTATCCAACGAATTTTTTTCTCATAGATTCCAAGCTGCATCTGATTTTCAGTAGCATTAACACTGGAAAAATAGTGCGGCTTAGATTCCAATAAATACGATAGTTTCTTTGACTTTGTGTTGAATTCATTCTATTAATCAATTTAAAAATTAGTCAGAATCAATTTTATGGTATGAATATAAAAGCAGACTAGTTTATATGTATAAAAATATACCTGGCAGTATTCTTTGAATTTTTATTCATCAAAACTAGTTAATGTAAATACTTGTAGATATTCTATTTATCTAAAGGTGAGCAATTGAATATTAAGTTCTAAGAGTCATTAGGTTCTTAATTTATAGGTATTGGTGTATTTATAAAGATCAAAAAAGGTTTTTTTAAACTTGTACACAATACAGTAACAGATAGAACTGAAATAAAGGCATATAATTGAGTTCCTTATATAAATCTGTGTAACACACATAAACTCAGTGGCACAACAGCCCATGAGGGCCAGGGCCCACTGTGCCCATCCCAGTATACGTGACCATTGGTCGCTGAGGTGCATAAGCAGATGTCCCAATCAGGTGGTCAGTCTGAAGCGAGACCCCCAGTGTTAGTACCCAAGTAAGCTTGGTACTCATCAATCGACCTATTGTAGTAGGGATGAAAGGCTGAGTCGGCTTTGCCCAGCTTGGGAACAGAACCTGGATCTGTGGTGTGGAAGCGCGAAGCGTTACCACTGGGCCTTGTAATACATATAAATGGCACATTTAAAGAGATAAATATTTGTGTAGTTTTGCTAATTTAAAAAGAAATGTATTTTAGTTATTTGTTTCAAAAAATTAATGTATTATATGACATTTTTAATGTTAATGTTGTTTAGTGCATTTATTTTAATGAAGTCACTTTGATATTTTAGTACAAGTCTTGCAAGAAAAATTTCTTCATAATTTTTAATCACATTAGTTACATATCTGCTTTTAAATTTTGTTTTCAACTTTGAATATTCTAATTTGATGTTTGCAAAAAGTAAGAAGAAATTTAACAATAAACGTCTATCCATCATTGTTAATATATGTGGAGAAAAAATATTTTCATTTTCTGATGTGTAATCTACTTACAATCTGTTAAATGTCTCAAAAAACACATCGATATCTATATTGCCAGAATGAAGGAGAAAAATAAGCTAAGTGACAGCTGATCATATGGTGCAGTAACAGATTGCAAGGGGAAAAGAATCAGGATGATGCAGAATTCTCTTTTTAGTTATCCTATTGGTCAGTGTTTTTTGCAGGTAACTAATAATCTCATCAACTTCATAAACTTGTGTGATTGGAGTTATATAATAAAGCAATTCACAATCTATATATAAAATTGCCACTTTTTAGGAACAGTAATGTCGTTTAAATTATAACAAAATGTAACAGTACATGTACAAGCTCTTATTCCTATATGATGCCCACTTGTTTAATCTGTATCTATTCTGTTCCTGTGTTTATCTACATCTGATAATCTGTTTAGGCATATAAACAGTGTGCAGAACTAACCATTGAGCCATTTCATTGGATTTGTTCAGGAGACTTATTCTTTATAACTTCATTTTTTTTATATATATACAAGGAACTTCACGAAATTCCTTTCTTGTGGGTTTTGTATCTCTTTCCTCCACACTCTGGTTTTACTGCATTCTCTTCAATGTCACCTTTTTTCAATTTCGATACTTCGGCTTTCAGACTTATTGCTTTTCTATGTGGCTCTAATAACAGAATGGCCATGGGTTGGAATCCTGGTTCGATTGAAAACCCACCATATAGAGGGGCTAATGCAAATTAAATTTGTCTGGGTTTAAAATCCTCACATTGGCATTGTGTGAAAGTTTGGAGAGTGGAGTGCTAGCTCGGGTGTCATCCTCAATTTGACGGAGGCTCAACGTTACGAGGTTCGTTGCCAATTGCATTATGTAACTTCAGAGTGTGACATTAATAAGCACCACTCATGCTACTTCTATTCGAGTACAGTTTTGATTTTCACATTTTCAAGTCAGCGGTATTGAACCAGGGGCCTAACTACTGTCGTATCAATGATACGGGACCCCGAAGCTTCAGGGGCCCCAAAAATGCGTAAGCAAAAAAATCGTATGTCAAGGTGCCCTCAAGGAATTCTGATATAGGGCCTAGCTACGTCAGTGTATTGAACTCTTATGGATGTAGTGCCATAAATCAAGTACAGTTTCTTCCAATTATTTTTCCTTTACCAATGTAAAAATCCATCTTGCAAAGGTTTATGTAGCTCTCTCACAACATCCTGACAAGTCGACTATACTTTGTAATTTTTCCAGGGTTGTATATTCGAAAAATCTCAGGCTTCTCTATGAAATCATTTCGTTGTACAAAGACTTGCTTTTGTCTGCATATTGTCCTTACTAGGGGGAAATAATCTAGCACAAGTTGAATTTGAAGATTCCCAAAACATCTGTCTATTTTCAGATATTAAAGTGCCATTATATCCACATCTTTATTCGAATCTTTTTTGGTCTATAATATTCTAAAATATTGGGTAGTTCCTTTTTTGAAGTGATAACTTCTATTGGCGCGATTTGCTGGAGAGTGAACTT